>CABHPQ010155705.1:0-28029 GCA_902168405.1 Peromyscus aztecus | reverse complement strand
ATACAAATGGACTAGACATTGTTTAGGTATTCATCACTTGTATACAAAAGTACAATAACTATATACAATATATACAAGTGATGAATACCTAAACAATGTTTAGTCCATTTGTATTTGACAAATCCCAATACCTGGCTCAGGTTTGATTTTATTAATAAGAACTTTTAAGATTCATGCTACACCTCCCTATTTAAACTATAGTCCTCATTTATTGTTGCTGTTCCCTAGCAGCCCTGGGGATCGAACCCAGGGTTCTTGCACATGCTAGGAAGGCACTCTATCACTTAGCTACTTGATCATCACATCTTCAGGATTACCCCTGATTTCATGAGGTAAGCAGGCATTATTACCTACAATACGAACAAGGAAACAAGAGTCAGAGGGACTCAGTTCACAGCCAGGTCACACGGCACTGTGACATGTCTGACTGACTTCTTGATGCTCATTCTCCAGTTCTCCTAGCTAACAGGAAGAGTGGAGGGACAGACATCATGGGAGTGACAAGGACCGAGTCCTGCTCATGTCTTTCTCTGCTATCTGGTGACCACATTTCTAGTCTTACCTGCTTCAGAAAATAGGAGGGCTGTTCGGACACTCCGCACATTGCTTCTCTTTCTGATAGACTGTAGGGAGAACTTCATATTTTTCCCTCTATTTGGGCCATCTAAGGACTTCATAAACTCACAGTGTATGATTGTGGAATCAGTGGCATGCACACAATCCAATCATAAAGAGAAATCACAGCCACACGCAATGAGTCGAGCCAAGCTGACAGCATCGTCAGGCTGGAGGACCATTTTCTTTTCTTTTCTTTTTTCTTTCTTTTTAAGATTTATTTATTTATTATGTATAGTGTTCTGTCTGCATGTATCCCTGCAGGCCAGAAGAGGGCACCAGATCCCATTACAGATGGTTGTGAGCCACCATGTGGTTGCTGGGAATTGAACTCAGGACCTTTGAAAGAACAAGCAGTGCTCTTAACCTCTGAGCCATCTCTCCAGCCTGGACCATTTTCTCAACCAAGAGAATGTCTGTTTTTCAAAGGAGTGTTTTCATAATCATAATGTAATACTTTTATCGTGTCACACTTGTTTACAAAACAATCCATTGTGTTTGTGTATATGTAAATAGGGGAGACAGGGGTTCTAGAATAAGGAACATTTTGTTTGTCCTGGAAACATTATTAGTAGTCAGTATCTATGGTTGCCTCAACCTTACCCTTCTGAAGTTGACACTTCATGTATTCTTAAAAAATTCTTAAAAATATTAAAAGATGTGTCAGGTGTGACTCTTCACAGGCCCTGGTAAGAATTTTTTAGTTACTATAATTTAAATTATAGATGAATAGGAAAGAATTTGAAAAGTGGGAACTCTGAAGTGCTGATTCATAACATGCAAAAGCTACTGATTTGGGTCTCTTCACTGTCTCCTTCATCATCCACACCTTTTACCTTTAATGTTATAAGAAAATGTCTTCTTAAAGAATATGTAGCAAACATTCAGAAGCGACTGTGTCCACAGGACTATAAACTCGTGCAGTAAGGTTCAGAAATCTTGCTGTAAATGGGTCTTTTTCCTTTCTGTTTCACCCTGCCAGACCTCACACATCCTTGCACATGCCTGTCTACGAATGTTTGTTCTTTGTTTCTTTCCTCTTGAAACCCTGCTTCCCAGTCCCTATGGTACCTAGCCTTCATTTCCTGGGAGGACAAAGGACTGTCAGGACCCTTCTTTGACTTCTAAAAGTACATGATACCATGAAACAGAAGCTTTTTATTTAATTAAGGATTTTATTAAAATGGAGCAGTAGGTACACGATCCAGTTTTCCCCTCTGAGTAGAGGGCTACCTAATCTATTATCTATTATCTTCCCAGCTGCTGGCTGGGAAGAAAAGATCTGGTGGGAATACTCGTCCCTTTAGAGGCCAAAATGACTGTCCTGTTTGTTCAGAGCAGTTTTCCTGGGTGAGTAAATCCAGGTCATAGTTAGAAAGACGGCTGGATGTGAGCAGCATTCCTCCGTGGTCTGCTTCAGTTCCTGCCTCCAGATTCCTGTGTTGAGTTTGTGCCTGCCCTTCCCTCGATGGTGAACTGTAACCTGTAAGCCAAATACACCATTTCCTTCCCCAAGTTATTTGGTCAGCATTTCATTATATTGTAGAGATGTTCTATGATCCAAGGGCATGGTGTCAACTGTATGTTGACCGGTTTTGCCAGTAGAGTGGTATGTGGTCTGATAGGATTTGTTGTGTTTTAGCTTTTTTTTTTTAATAGAGGGCTGGGGAGATAGCTCAGTCGGTAAGTAAAGTGCTTGCCATGTAAGCTGAGGACCTGAGCTTGGATCCCCTGAACCTACATATAAAAATGCTAAGAGGATCCTAGCAGTTAGGTGCTTATAATCTAAGGACTGATAAGGTGGAGACAGGAAGTTCCCCGGGGCTCTCTGGATTGACACCTCAGCCAAATGAGTGAACCCCAAGTCCTAGTGAGAGAGGCCTTGTCTACACACACACACACACACACACACACACACACACACACACACACACCCCACAAATGAATAAGACTGCAGTAAGCAGAGACAAATGGTGAGAAGTATTTCAGAACCAAGGAGTAACACCAGTGGTTGGCAACTCAGATAACAGAAGCCAATTAAACCTAGTGGTATCAGGGTTTCCTGATAGAATGAGACGGGGAAAATAAGGTTGGTAAAACATTCAATTTAAAGTCATATTGTTGATGACACTGGTTATAAGCCTGAAGGCTTGGAAGTGTGTCTAGGGACAGCATGGGACTCTGTATGTGTATCTCCTGGAGTGAATACATGGACATTGAGAAAACTCACTGTTCTAATCTGACACAAGGAAAATTAGAGGAGGAGGGGGGTTACTTCAGCTTACAACACTAGGCTACAGTTCATCATTGTAGGGCAGTTAAGGCAGAGGCTTCAAACACTCATATCACATTCCCCACCAAGAACAGAGAGAAGTGAATACATGCACACTTACTCACTTGTTTGTGTGCTCAGCTAGCTCAGTTTCTCCACTCATACAGCCCAGGAGCTCCTGCCTAGGGATTTAGTGCTGCCCACAGTGGGCTGGATCTTCACATATCAATTAATTTAAGACAGTCCCCCACAGACACACCCCCAGGCCAACCCGTGTGGGCAATCTCTTATTTAGACTCTTCCCAGGTGATTCTAGGCCACATTAAGTTGATAACTGAAGCTAACTATCACACTAACAGTATGGATAGAACTCAAAACGGATGCAGTAAAAAAGTATGGGGTTTTGCCATTATTCCATTTTAGAGATGAACAAGGTAAGTAATCTATCCAAGGTGATTTAGATTTGAACCCAGATCTGTTTGAATCAGGAAAATATATTAACATGGCCATTTCTTTTTTGTTGTCATGTGTCTTTTTGATTTTATTTGTTTGTAATTTATTTTTAATACTCTGAGTCCAATTAATGCTGCCTATACACACATGGGTGTGGAATCATCCACTGGGACATGGGAAACCTACCAATGGCCACCTCCCACCAGGACTTTTTCTTCTCCAGCAACCAGCACCCTGCTCTGCAACTAGGGATGAGACCTCAGTAGGTCCTCCCCTTACGTGCTGGAATTGTGTGCAGGTGACCACATCACTGCTGCTGTGAGGTCACATTTGAGACTGGTCCTTTCCTCAGTCATCTTAGCAAGAACCTTCTGGCTTCTTTTGAGTGTAGTATATAACCAAAGCTGCCTGAATAAAGGGTGCATATGTGCTCGAGCACACACACACACACACACACACACACACACACGCGAATTATAAGGTTGAGTGTGTCTATGGAAAGGTTTGTAATATCAGAGTGGCGTGGCTAAGGAGAAAGGAATGAGAGGGATAACTTCATTCCTTTGGGCATTTTGGTTGGAGTCCAGTGGGAGAGCCAGACTGATCAGTTGTGTGGCTCTTGGGATGGGTCGACAAAGGGCCCCGCTGGGGGAGCGCTTTCCTGACCTGGTGGTGAGCAGGAGGGTAGGTCTGGAGGTGGCTTCCTAGGGAAAGGTCAGAGGGTTGGTGTCAAAGATGACTCTTGGCTTTCAGACTTGGATTAGGAAACACGAGGACAGGACGCTGCGTGGGTGAACGCAGCTTCAGAATGGCGGAGGAGGAGGAGAAGGGGAGATTTCAAAAGAATGCCAGCAAAAGGCAGGCTGAAGGCAGCAGTGAGGGGGCAGCAAAGACATTTCACTTTCCCTGTGACCAGATCTCCTTTTACTCATCACATCATGTGCTCCCTTCACCACAACTTCTGACTTCTGGAGTCACCACCTCCGGGGGCTGAGGTTGCGTCGCGCAGGATGTGGGCTAGGCCGTCAAGCCGGGACAAGCAAAACGCTGTCCCTTCTACAGCCAGAGCAAACAGAAAGTGGGGTGTCTGTGTGTGGGGTGGGGGAGTAAACAAGAAAGGGCTAACAACAGATGACTCTGACACCTCTGGGATTAGATGTACTCATGAGCAAAATGGGCACAATATCCCGTGAGCTACGTCTCAGAGTCCTCGTGAGGATTGGGTGGAGCGTTAATTTAGAAGGTTTAGAAGAACCGAGTACATGACAAACAGGCAGTGTTAACTAGTACGTCAGTACCTGATGGCCTCCTCCAACTCTTGCTTGCTTCCCCCCCTCACCCCCAGACTTGGAGCACAAGTCTAGAAGATTTGACACACAAAGGAGAGATGTTTTCACTAAAGGGTGTGTTAATGTTTCATTCAGACTTCAGACAACTGTGTTTCGAGGCACTGTCTTCAGCCTGGGTTCCCCTGGTGAGGGAGCCAGACACAGCCCTGCCCCCCATAGTCCAGACACTTTTCCCAGTTCTGGAATATTGTTGGCTTTTCTCACATTATTTTTGTGTGACACATATTTTTATATTATTGTTTTATAATCCAGGTGTTTTCAGGAAACCTTTTTACATTAAGCGTTTGCTTAACATGCACAGTGATCATAATTTAAAAATTGCTCAGTATGAAAAAGTAAGTACTGTTTCCTTGTTCTGAGGTTCCCTAGTGGCAGTCAGGAAGTTGATCTTACTCAATTCTTAAAGATGTCTCATTATGGAGAGATATATTTAGGCAAACATAAGCCTCATTTCTTGTCCAATGGGTAGAGAAGAAGGAAGGAAAAGAGGTGTGGGAGGAGTCCGGGACTTTTAACCACGGAATTATGAAGGGTGAGTAGGAACATTAGCCCATAATGGTACTACTGTCATGGAAGGGGGAAAAAGTAAACTTGGATAAATGCAAGAAAACTTTATTGGAATCTACTCTGTACAGAACATGTTAGTAACCAGCCGAATCCTAACAGTCTGCACAGGCAGGGGCGAGATGTATGGATGGAAACATTACAGCCTGAGCCTTACTGGCAGAGCAGTCTACAACCCTCCAAGGCCCTTATGTAGAATATAAAGAGCGATTTTTGCTGCTTGGTCTTCCCAAAGTCCTCCTTTGAAGGGCCAATCCATGCCCGCTGGGACATCTGCAGACTAAGGTAGCCTCAGAGTGTTGTGTTTTCTGCTTTTCCTAATTCCACTAACCCATGAGCTGAAAGAGTCCCAGACTTCCTCCCTCATGCCGTCATAGTGACTGCTCTTCTCCTGAACTCTGTGTCCAGCTGGATGAAACATGGGGATCATCAAGACACCTGTTGACCACCAAGGCAATTGCTGTCTACATCCATTGGGACATAGCATCCATCTTTGGCTTCTTGACTTGGCCAAGGATTGGGAGATCAGTCAATCCTTCTATGAGAATTGTTGGTTGGACTCTATTGATTTCCCCTTGTTTTGAGTGTTTTATTGTCTTATCTTTGTACAGCTGTCCACAGACCATCACCAGCATCCCATTTTTCTCAAGAGGAGAAATAGGCCTCAAGGCTTCTAGGATGTCTTGCTTTCTTCAGTACTGCCTGCGAAAGCTTGTTAATTGCTGGCTGATTAGGTGGATTCTCTCAATACCATCAGCAGCCCAGATAGAAGTGGCTCCTGGATCCAGGGATGGTTCCATCACTGTGGTTCTCGATCTCCCAGCATTGAGAATTCAGTGCTAACTGTTACCTGTGCATTACTTTGGTCATCGTATTCATTACTGATCCGGACAGAGGGGCAAGTGTTCCTTATAAGTGGCAGGTCTTTCTCTAGAGCATAGTAATTATGCTACTATAGTATATGCTTTTTTCTATTTTAAGATATTAACATGACCACATCAGACAACATCATCAAATACACCACTCCCATCCTGACTGAAGAGGTAGTTGTTCAGGCCCAAGGATACAGGATGGAGTGAGCTATCGCTTTAGAATTCAAGACAGATAAAAGCCAGTATTCCTACAACAAAGAGTTCCATATAAAAACACACTATGCCAAATTAGGAGAGGGATCTGATCTAAAGTAGGAGAGGTTGATCCAAAATATTATTTCCCATCAAGGAGCCATTTCAGTGCCCTAGACCTGAGTGTGAACTGAGTCAGACAAAGCAGACAGAGAATTAGTGTCTGCTCCTGCATAGGGAACAGAGCTGCCAGGGTAAGGAACTGTTTTACCTAGACGGAGTCGTAGAGCACCACCTACCCTAATAATTACATTATCTTGTCTTCTAGGAAATCAGAGAGGTTGCCCCAAAGCTTGGAAAGGAAAGGGGATGAGATATGGACACCATTCAGAATTTTGTTCTTTAATCAGGTGTAGTTCTCTCGTCATCTGAGGATGTTTTTGGATTGTGAACAATGCTGGACTTCTTACTTCAGGCACAGAGATTTTTATTCTGGGAAAACAAAACAAAACAAAACAGAAAAGAGACTGGGTGAGATTTCACAACAGGACCACTTTCTTTTGGTAGATTTCAAACATGAGACATATGCAGGTGACCATCGTAATGTCAATGGATAGAAACAAAGTACTGAAACAGAGGATGGGGAAGCAGAAGGGAGGAAAGCCAGGCTACACTGTCAGCCAGGCTTCCACCTCAACAACTACCCTTTGCTGTCCCCTGGCCCCGGGTCCTTACCCTGCCGCTGTGCGGACACTTGATGCCTTCCTTCTGCATGCCCTTCCAGAACATTTCTGAACCCAGTCTTAGAGGGCCAGCAGCACCTCAACGACCTTGGCTCTCTACCACAAATTGCTGGAGCGAGTCTTATTGCTAGTGCCTGGTAAGTTCTGAGCTCCGTGTGGCCTCTGCATTCTGGGGTTACCATAACTGTCTCTTCAACCAGGCTCGTTTTCAATTTTTTTAAATTCATTTTACATACCAACCACAGATCCCACTCTCATCCCTCCTCCTGCTCCCCGCTCCTCCCCCCCTCCCCCGCCTCCCCATCCCCATCCCCTCCTCCAAAAGGATAAGGCCTCCCATGGGGAGTCAGCAAAGACTCAACCAGGCTCTTTTATAGGAAACTTTGATCCCATGGCCAGGCACTCAGGGCCTTGGCATTCTTGAGCTCCCAGCTCCTCAATGGGGATGGAGGAACAGGCAACCCAATTGTGTCATGTTGTCAGAGGACTGGTCACCAGAAACTTTCAGGTGTGCCTGGCATTGTGCTGGGTGCTAGGGTCGGCAGCACGACAATGCTATCAGCCGCGACGGTGTCTGCCTTCTGTAGAGTTCAAGTAATAGTGTTTTCTAAGGTCATTTCAGAATGGAAAGCAAGGAGCCGCATGATACTGCAGCAGGTGGACATGATTAAGTTTAGGGAAAGGTTTTTTTTTTTTAAGAAAGTGTTGATGGAGACAGGAGCTGAAGAATGAGGGAGAAGAAACAGTAGAAGATGCTTCCAAGTGGTGGGTACAGCAGGCACAAAGGTACTGAGATGCTGAGACCGAAGGGAGCATGCTACTTTGTTTTGTTGTTTTGTTTTTCGAGACAGGGTTTCTCTGTGTAGCTTTGCGCCTTTCCTGGAACTCACTTGGTAGCCCAGGCTGGCCTCGAACTCACAGAGATCCGCCTGCCTCTGCCTCCCTCACGTGCTGGGATTAAAGACGTGCGCCACCACCTCCCGGCTGGGAGCGTGCTAGTTTTGCCTGCTTCTTAATTTATTCATTCTGTATATCGAAGAGGCTCACTAGTGCAGCCACTGTTAGGTGCTGAAGTTGCCATGGTGAACGAGAAGTGGGCTATGTTTGCCCCATCACACCCTGTGCTTTGCTTATTCCTTGACCTTGACCGACTCGGCATGCCCTCAGGACACTGCGGTGGATACTGCCCTCTGTTTACGGCCACCTTCCTCCATGCGCTCCCTTGTCTTGCTGTCTTCCCTGTGCCCATTAGCTTTTTTGTAAATTCCAGCATGCTTCAGGTTAAAGCCTGTGCAAGTTACAGGCAGGCACTGGGGGACCAAACCTCCCTCCTTCAACAGTGCTGCAGTCGGGACTCACCTTTCTCCAGTCTCTCACACTCTTCGCTCCCCATTTTGATTTCTGAAAGAGATCGAAAACAGTTTCAGAAGCTGCATCCCTCATAAACATGGAAACGAGGGGATGTGAAGCGGCTTCAAAGTCCTGGGTCTCAGAGAGGAATTATGACTAGGGGCTGGGAGGACTTCTTTGCATCCCCAAGGTAAAAGCCTTTTTTTTGATGTTGGACATAATCCCATCACCATATAGCGATATCCTCACTGAAATGAAGGGGTGTGGGGGTAACACACTCAGTTTCACTAGTCTTTTAATGACCAGAGAAGAGTTTCTAAAATTTGAAATCTAAGTAGGTTTAGAAGGTGGATGAAAGGTATTCAGTCCCAACGATGCTGATGTCTAGATGGTTAGCGGGATAGGACTGCCAAATAATTCCACGTGTGTATTGTTGCATGGACAGGCTAAAGTAGGAAATCTCCAGTCAGCTAGGTCTCCAAAGGTCCAATTACTCCCTGAATGGACTTATTGTTGATGCAATTTGGGGTTCAAATTCCTCCAAGTTGATGGCTGGGTTGTTAGTAATGCCCTCCCACAAAGAGACTCATGGTTTGTTCTCCTGAGCATCCATGGAAAACATAGGGACCACTCAACAATACCCTGATGGTATTGTGACTCAGCCTGTACTAGAGTTTTCCTGAACACTTCTGAAACTTCTTTTTAGTGTGTGTGCATATTTAAAAATGGCCATCTTCATGGGGGGATATCCATGAACAAGATTTATACTTTTTGAGTAGGAAGATTGTGAAGTTTCTTTTTTGAGATAGGGTCTTACTACATAGCCCAGGATGGTCTTGAACTCAGGCCTCCTGCTTCCACCTCCTGAGTGCTAGGAATATAGAACTTTATCATCATACCTGGCTCCGCTTCTGTTCTTCATTTTCAAAATCATTCTGCCAGCTGTGGATTATTTTTACAGAGTCGGCCTTTTAATTTTTACTAATGAGTCCTCTAGCCATTCAATTGAGAATGCTTTGATCCACTGATCAATCTGGAGAAGGTAGTGACAATATTTTGTCTTCTAATCCTTGAACACAGTATTTGCTTCCATTTATTTAGGTCTACTTCGATTTCTACCCATAGTAATGTCGTATAGTTTTAGGTGTTGCATTTGTTTTGTGAAATGTCTTGCCGACCCCTTATTATTGTGTGATGATCCCGGAAACTGTATTGAAACATTTTCTTAGTTCTTTGTTTATTGTTGTCTATAAAATATATGGGACCTTGATTTTTTTTTAACCTTGCATTTTGAGACTTAGTTACTCTCGCTTATTAGTTCTAGCAGCCTTTTAATAGTTTTAAAGGCTTTCTACAAACATGATCATGTTATCTGCCTCAAAGATGGAGGTTTTTTTTTTTTTGTTTTTTGTTTTTGTTTTTGTCTTTTCTTCCCGGTCTGTAAGCCCTTCTCTTTTGAGTCTTTTCGCACTGGCTAGGACTTCCAGCACAATGCTGAAGAAAAGCAGTAACCGTGGGCATTCTTGCCTCCTTCCCATCTTAGGGGAAGAACAATTTGCCCTTTATCACTATGATGCTATCAGAATGGTTTTGGTAGATGTCCTTTGTGGGCTTGAGATATTCCCCTTGAATTCCTAGTTTGTGAACATTTTTCTTTCTCTTTTAAAATTATGAATGGGTGGTAATTTCATCAAAAGCCTTTTCTGTATCCATTGACATGACCACATGGGGTTTCTTTCAGTCTATTTGTTAATGACTAACACTCCTTGAGTTTTGAATGTTCAACTCTCCTACCTTCCCAGAATATGCTCTACTTTATCACGGTGTAGCATACTTGTAATATATTACTAAATTTTAATTTCTTATTTTGTTAAGATTTTTGGCATCCGTGTTCATATGGTATTCTTTTAGGATTCTTTTCTTGGTTTGTTTTTCTAGTTTGGAGTACCAGGAATCTCCCTCCTTCAGAGTAGCCTGACCATTGACTACAGGCAGTAGCTGTGAGCAACCACAATGCCACCTTTTCTCAGCTCTTAGTTACAGTTGCATTTTTCTGTTGCTGATGCCCAACGTCTTGAAATAATAGTTTCACTCTCATTTTGTCTGGTTTCCAGTTGTCTGTGGCAGGAAGCAATTCATGAAGCAGTTGGGAGGAAGCAGAAGTCATTTTTTTTTCCCATACAATTTCAAGAGAGCTTTAGCTTTAGACAGGCTACTTGCATTTCTTCATATTTTATAATCTTCCCTTGCTGAGATGCATTTTGGACTACAATCTGGAGTCTGACCTTTGCAGTTGGAGACAGCTACTCCTTTGGATATTTGAGAGCAGGCTCTCTGTCCTCCTTAGGCCTATTCTCAGGTTAAGCATTCTTGGTTTATTTGATGCCCTGGTTTCAATGTGGTCTAGCCCTAAGGTCCATGTGCTTGGGAGCATAATGTGGCGGCAAGGACAAATAGAGTAACCTTGTTGGAGGGAATTTGGCCATGGGAGCCACACTTGGGAGAATTTGTATGTACCCCTTGGGAGTGAGTTGGATCTCACTGGTGACTGGCGCTGGATAAGCAGGTTGTTATATAAGAAGCCCAACTCCTTCCTTTGGTCTTTCTCCTGCACACATGCACATCTACACACACTCCTCTTACATGTGTTCCCACCGCACTGTGCAATCTGCACGTCATGATGCAGTGTGATGTGACTGCCTGACCTTGAGCTTTTCAAACCATAAACCATGACAAAAGTTTCCTTTAAGCATCCAGCCTTGGGTATCTTGTTACAGCAACGCAAAGGACTGAGGCATTTGAGCGCTTTCTTATTCGAGTTTCCAAATCGGATTAGATTTTATTACTGCCCCAAAGTCCTCTCAAAAATCATGGTGCTTTGTAGCTGGATATAGTATCCCAGACAAATATAGAATACAAAATAATCAAATGATCCTTTCACACCCATGGCAAAGTCAGCACAATTACAAGAAAGCCCCTGTTTAAAAACGAAAGCCAACAATGGGGAGACAGCACGTGGGACCCACACTTTTGGAATGGATGGTAACTTCAGTATTTTGAAGTGGAAACGGGATGAGATCACTAACTTTCAGTTTTTAAACTCTGTGGAGGTTCCTGTTTAAATGCTGATGAAAAACGAGTCACTTTGGAAACGACACTTGTCCTTGAAGGAACTATAACTAGCTAGGTATGGTAGCATACAACTTTAGTCTCAGCACTCAAGAGGCAGAGGTAAGCAGATCTCTGTGAGTTTAAGTCCAGCCTGATCTACATAGCAGGGCCTGAGCTAGCTGGAGCTACATAATGAGAACTTGTCTCAAAAAAAAAAAATTGTGACTCTGAGAACCAAGACTCTTCTACCTTTGCTGTCGGGGGACAAACTGTAAAACCTGTTGGCTTTCTGAACACTATTATATACATTTTTTTAGTCAAACAAATCCTCAGATGGACAAACTGATGGGGTTACTTCAGATTGGATGAAAACAATAATTCAGAATTATTCATTCTCCTGCCTTTTCTTTCTTATTAATCTGGGGGAGGAGCAGGGTAGAAATCACCTATATAGACTTGATATTTCCTTCTTATTCATTTAAATGGCCTAAATAGGATAAATATATGTAATTGAGACACAATTAACAAACTTTGGCCAGAACTTTTAACGCCAAGATAGTTACTTAGAAGACTGTCTCCTCTGAGAAGTGGATTAATGTCATATTGGAGGAAGTCCCATTTGGGGATATACTCCTACCAGTTGTCAATGAGGATGGGTCATGACTGCTCGAGTATCTGTCTGTTGGCAGAAATCAGTTCCTTGAGGTTGTAGAACTGAACTCCTCATTTCTTAGCTGGCTGGCTGTCAAGTGAGGACCCTTTCTAGCCTCTAGAAGTGATCCAAATTCCTTAGTTCATGGCTTTCTTTTCCCGTTCAAAGCCAATAATGATGGACTGAGCTTTCCCCAAATCTTGTATGCCTCCTCCATTTTCTAATGTAGCTCTCTAACCCACCTGAGTAAATTTCTGTGACTCATGTAAATTTTTTCTGTATACGATAACACATGGGGGGTCTGGAGTGGTGACTCAGTGGTTCAGAGCACTTGGTGCTTTTGCAGAGGACCCCGATTCAGTTCCCAGCACCCACATGGCAGCTTACCTGTAACTCTAGTTCCAGGGGAGATGGAAGTCTCTTCTGGCCTCTAAGGGAATGAGGCAAGTATGCAGTACACATACACACATGTGTGCAAAATGCTCATATGTATAAAATAAAAATAAATAAATCTTTTTTCAAGATAATATAAAATTTTAGGTATAGGAAGTAGAAGTTTTGAAAGGGGCAGTATTTTACTTATTGTAACCAAGACCAGAAGAATGCACAAAGCAAGGATCATTACTACAGAATTCAAGTTCATGAACATAGTATAACCACACTGTTTAATTATCTATGGTATGTCTCCCTCCTGGAGACTTCAAGGATCCTTTCTTTGACCAAAGTCATTGTCATGTATAACTGACCACACAACTTTTGCTATCAATACTTTTTATCACATTCTTTTGGTGCTATCCTCTGCTGTCTTCTGCCTTTTTATGATATAGTTTAATGTGACCACCTTACCCATGCATTTAGCTTCTCTAAATCCCCTTCCGACTCCTTTCTTACATGTACGTGTGTCATCCTTGACTTCCTTATCTAGTCTCAAATATTTCTGGTTGCCTTAGGGGAAAGAAACTTCCTTTTCTTTTTTAATCCATCTCTCCTTTGTTTCAGTTGCAAGTTGATCGTTCCATTGTAAAAACAAACTCAGAAAACAGCTCATTCCCTTCTAGAAATTGCTGCTACTTCTACGGCTAATTCTCTTTCTAAGTGCTATTGGAGATTAAGCCCCCAAGGAAAGGCCGCTCACTAATCAAACACCTACATAAAGTCAGAAGTGATGCATATCCCAACAGATATTAGCTACACCACAACACGAAAGCGCAAGAAATTTGGAAAAGCAAGGTAACATGACTCCTCCAAACGACTACAACTCTTTAACTTGTGAGCACAAAGATATTGAAATGGCTAGGCAAATAATCAAAAAGTCTACTCATAAAAATGATTAATGACCTCAAAGAGGGCATAAACAAATAAACAAATGTAAGGAAATCAACTCAGGATGTGACTGAGAAAGTCAACACAAACAGATTTTGAAGGAAAAAAATGAACAGAAATGCTGGAAATGAAAATCCAATACATCAAATAGGCAATCCTGTGGAAAGCCGCCATACTAGGCAAGGCAGATAAGGCATAAGGAGGAACATCAGGGGCTTGGGAGATGGCTAAGTGTGTAAAAGTGTTTCCTGTGCAGGCACCAGGACCAGAGTTCGAATTCCTAGAAGCCATGTAAACCACAGATGTGCAGCAGGAGCGTCTGTAGCCCTGATGCTCTGTGGGGTGATGGGAGCTGGAGATGGGAGACTCCCCAGAGGCTCATGGGCCAGCTAACCTAGAGTACATGGTGGAAAAGCATCAAAGAGTCACTGTCTTGCCAGGCGGTGGTGGCGCACGCCTTTAATCCCAGCACTTGGGAGGCAGAGGCAGGCGGATCTCTGTGAGTTCGAGATCATCCTGGTCTGCATATTGAGTTCAATTGGCAATAGCAACAAACAAACAAAAATCAAACCAAACATCACCAAGCCTAGGAGAAAGTCTAATTCAGAGGATGAAGGACCTCTAAAATGAGAACTTTAAAGCACTGAAGAAAAAAAGAAATGAAAGGAGATATTAGAAGAAGGATTTCCCATGCTTACATGTGGGCAGAAAAAAACATGAAAAATTGACCAAAAACGCTGTGCAGATTCAATTCAATCTTACTAAAATTCCAATGATATTCTGCACATAGAGAAAACAATCATAAAATTAATATAGAAGCAAAAAAAAAAGACCCCAAGATAGTTGAACCATATTATAATATCTGGTCTCAAGTTATACTGTCTAGCCACAGTTACAGAAACAGCATGATACAGGCACAAAGGTAGTCATGGAGACCAATGGGACAGAACAGAATTAGCCCTATAGATGCAGCTGTAGGTGTCTATTTTTTTTACAAAGGTGCCAAAAATATATATTAGAGAAAAAGAGGGAAAAAAATGGTGCCTCGAGAACTAGATATCCACATACAGATGACCACAACTAGATCTCTATTTTTCACCTTGTAAAGAAAAATCTATTTAAAATGGGTGAAAGCCTTAATTAAGACAAACTGCCTTCTTTGATGCATTGGAGGAAAACATAGGGGGAAAACCGGAGATAAGCCCAGGCAAGGACTTTTTGAGAAGGACTCCTCTAACTCAGGAAATAATAGTATGATGTGACAGATGGAACTGCATGGAACCCAAAGACTGTGGAACAGCAAAGCTCACAACAGAATGAGGAGATAGCCTATATAACGGAGAAAATTTTTGCCACTGTACATGTAATTGAAATTTCATATCTAAAACACAAAGAACCTCCTTTTTTGTTTTTGTTTTTGTTTTCCTTCAGGAGCACAGGCTTCATAGCCACCTGAACCAAGTAGGGAACCTTGGCATCACCTGAACATTGTAAACACCTCCACTGAAAGAGAAAGGTGGTCAGAACAAAAGGGAGAAGAAGAGGAAGGAGGGGGAGGAGGAGGAGAAGGAGGAGAAGGATGAGGAGGAAGGAAGGAAGGAAAGAAAGAAAGAAAGAAAAAGAGAGAGAGAGAAAGGGAAGGAGGTGTAAACCAACAAGCCATTTCAGATATATAAGTCCCAGTGCAGAATAAAAGCAACACACACACACACACACACACACACACACACACACACACACATACACACACATACACACACACATACACACACACACACACCAAAAACAAAAACAAGATAATAAACTTATCTGGGGTCAGAGAACAGAACAGCCACAATATTATCTACAACTTGCTAATCTCTCTACATGGTACACCTCTAATGAAAACAGCCTGAAAGAACTTCCAGACAAAGGATTCCAATGATTATAGCTATGTTAGACAACGCATATCAGATGTGAATAAACTCCAGGAGAAACAAACCCCCAAAGTTGAATGAAATAAGGAAATTAATCAGAGAGGTCTAGAAGTATCCAAAACAATACAGGCTATGGCTGTTGCTCATAGTTGCTCATCAGAACTGGATGGTTAAGACTCTGTTGCTGAAGACACCACATACTTGAGTTGCAAGACACAGAGAAATCCATTCTGAACTGCCCAGGAAACTTTCTCTGTGCCACATAGCTTCCATAGTGCTAGAAGGTGCTATGAAGATGGCTGGAGGAGAAAAGTCATCAGTGGTCTTATCGAGTGCTGGTCCCTGCATGCTACAATACCCACTTTCCAGACCAAATATGCCCACTCGTGCAAACTGTGGCAAGACTCTTTATGGAGATTACCAACTGATCTCTTGATTGGATTTGAGGTCTGCTCTACAGGGGGAAATCCATGCCTAGTACTGTAAACAGGAGGAAGGAAATCACAGACCTTATGGGAGAATCTATTGATGTTGTCCTTTTAAATGGCTATGTTATTAAACTGCCTTCTAAATATTTATATTGATATCCACAGATTTATGTTGCTCCCAACTTTGGCCAGAGACATTTCTTATTGCAGTGGGTAGTGGTTAATGCAGAGACACATTATTGTTCAAAGTGCTGAGAATAAGTGACTTTGAATGTTCAGCCATCAATGAGACATCTATGTCTAACCCCAACCCCCAAGGCTCAGGGAACTTCACAGAAGATGGAGGAGAAAGAACGTAAGAGCCAGAGGATGGAGAGCAGGGCTGTGAGATGCTGTCTTCTGAACATGACATGACTGTTGTACTCATGACCTCCCAGCAGCTGGGGTGACCTACGCAAGATCTGTGCAAGATCAAGCCAGTCAAAATTTCCATCATCGGTTGATGAGGGAGGGGATTGTGAGGCCCCAACCCTACTTGAGAAGCTATTGGCTGTGGTGATATTGTGTTCCCCAAAATATTGTGCACTCTAATAAACTTATCTGGGGTCAGAGAACAGAACAGCCACAATATTAAACATAGAGGTTAGGCAGTGGTAGCACACGCCTTTAATCCTAGCATTCCAGAGGCAGAGATCCACCTAGATCTCTGTGAGTTCAAGGCCACACTGGAAACAGCCAGGCGTAGTAACAAGAGTCTTTAATCCCAGACTGGAAGCAGAAAGGTATTTAAGGCGTGAGGATGAGGAACTAGAGCCTGGTTAAACTTTTAGGCTTTTGAGCAACAGTTCAGCTGAGATCCATTTGGATAAGGATACAGAGGCTTCCAGTCTGAGAAAACAGGATCAGCTGAGGAATTGGCAAGGTAAGGCTGTGGCTTGTTCTGCTTCTCTGATCTTCCAGCGTTCACCCCAATACCTGGCTCCAGGTTTGCTCTTATTAATAAGAACTTTTAAGATTCCTGCTACAATTGGCAGTTGATGGTTCCTTGGAGGGAGAGTCTCTTGTTTTTAGGAGTATGGCAGTGGAAGGCTGTCTGTGCACCAGTGGATGACCCCATGCCTATGTGTACACGGGCAGCTCTAATTGGACTCAATGGGTTAAATAGGTATATAAATTTATAAAGGGACAGACTTTGGGGGAGCTGATGAGAGGAGTTCTAGGAAAATTGAAGTTAGGGAGTGAGGAGTGAATATGATCAGGAAACATTGCCTTTCATACACATAGGAGAGTTTCCAAAAAATAAATACAAATTTAAAAATATAACACAAAAGAAACCCCCAAAGCACTCAATTAATAAATGCATAGTCACTTCTCAGAGTATTAATGGCCAGTAAATAAACACACACACATACACACACACACACACACACACACACACACACACACACTTATATAACGTCCTTAGCCATTAAGGAGACACAAGTCAAAACTACAATGAGATTCTATGGCACCTCAGTCAGAGAGGCTGTCATCAGAACAAAGGACAAAACAAAGGACAGAAAGAATGCAAGGAAAAAGAAGGTCTGCACACTGCTTGTGAAAGTGCAAATTAGGGTGGCCACTACTATGGAGGTTCCTCAAAAGACTGAAAATAGAACTAACACGTGACACATCTACACTCTTCCTGTGTATATAACCTAAGAACTCTAAGTCTGCACATCACAAAGATATTGACACATAAACCACGTTTATTATGTCACCATTCACAGTAGCCAAATACAGAACCATCAACGGACAAAAGAGTAAACATGAGTTATACACACACATATATATATATATACTGTAAAACACTTTTCCTTTTAGGTATCGGAGACTGAACTTGACTTGTATGTTCTATATACCATTGCACCGTCGGGCTGCTTCCTCATCTGGTGTGCTCATTAAAAACAAACTTTAACTGGTTATCTTCAGACAGGACAAAGACACTTGTCACCTTTCTAAGAGATGCCAGGCTGTTCCTGCTTCCTCAGGCATTTTTTTACCAGGAGCAGCAGCAGAAATCCAAGGAAGGCCGCAATAACGACAATTGCAACGGCACCCAGAACCCAGGACGAATTTTCCTTTTGACCACTTCGGGGCTCTGGAAGAACTAGAAATGGCAAATTTTCTGTCAGTAAGAAACTCATTTATGAAAGGCTTAAATTTGCTGCCTGCCTGCCTGCCTGCCTGCCTACCTGTCTGCCTCCCTCTTCCCTCCCTCCCACTTCTCCCCTCCCTCTCTTTCTTTCCATCATCTCCTTGGGTTCTAGGGCCATAGGAAACTGAAATCAACAACGGGGGCTTGGAAAGTCCCTGGGTGATGGTTCCTCCATCCACCATCATCTAGAAGTCAGTCTCTAGATCACCTCTCATCTGGGCAAATAGAGCAACCTCCTCATGGGCAGCTACTTTGAAGTGTTTGGTTATTATTTCCACTGAGGTAGCCCAGGATTCCTCAGCCTGCTTTTGGGCACGCCTCCTCTGTTAGAAAACCTTTGATATTTCCTCCTCCTCTTGAGAGTTCGATCCCCGAAGGCCAGAGTTACTTTCTAGAAGAGGCGTGCCTAACTGCAGTCTGGGAAGTTGATGGGAAGTTGAGTGGCTCACTTTATAGACATTTAAAGGAATAGTTCTTTTATTTAATCCTAAATTATAGGAAAATTAGGGTAAAAATCTCCCATAGTTTAGCTACAATTTGTAAGCATGTTTTCCATCTCTAGAATAATAAGGTAAAGAATTGTTGGCATCGTGGACCATATTTAATATCTTTTGAGAGTGTCCCTGTTTGTCTCACTTGAACCTATTTGGAATTTCTAACAGAGGAGGGTTATACTTTCTACTGGAAGACTTCCACTTTTTGATACTCAAAGAGATTCAGTAGCTCACCTATGTCTGATCAAGGTATAGATTAGGGACAGAGAGATACAAGCCCTTTTGCTGAGGTAGCTAGGGCTGAAGCATTTCTGAAGGTGGTACCTGGGGAAGTTCTAATCTAGTTGACAGGTAGAGGTGATGAGTGTATGGTGTTGATCAGTCCCTGCTCATTTGTAGACAAAGGTGGCGCGGGGGTGGGGGGTCATGATGTTGGTGGCTACATGAAGGTGCTGAGCTTCAGGAACTACTTAGGGTGTCTTCTGTGTGGCTAGGAGATGTTGCAATAGAAGCCACTGGGACAGCTGGGTGACTCCATCTTTCACTAAATTCTCAGTGGCTGAGACATCGGAGTAAAAGGAAATCAGTACCAGGAGAGGGAGTGTGGGTTTAGTTGTAAAACTGACTGTGGGCACTAGCCGCAGGGATGTTTCTAAGAGTATGTCCATAGGCCAAGTTACTGAGGGAGGCACCAGGAGCAAGGAGGAGGCAAAGCCAGGGGGATGCAGAGAAAGATGGATGGAGGGATGCCATCAGAAGGGACAAATCATAGGGAGAGGGCTGGAGAAGAGGCCGTAGAAACAGAAGGCAGACGGCTGGGGGATGGGATCAGGTTCAGAATAAATGGTAATGGGGTCAAGTGGGTACAGGGTGCCTTTATTCTAGGGGGAATGGTTGCCTCTCAAAAGTTGAGTACAGGTGTAGATTAGCTTTCAATCTAATCTGGCACTGAGTTTCAACTTTTCATCAGCATGGAAGCCAGAACTGCATCAAGAACATGCTACAAGCACTCCCTCACCGGGTCTGCCTTGAACGTTCTTCCTGCTTCTTACTAGGCACAGCTGATTCACTATGGTCCTATCATCATCAGCCGAGCATACTTGCTACCTCACAGTTTTTCTGTGCAGAAAGTCACTGCAAATTTGTGGGTCTTTCACTTAGAACTCTGTCCCTTTTTTTCCCACCATATTTACCAAGCCCAACAATCCATTTTACAGTATGATAAAACCCTAGTACCTTTAGGAAAGTTGACTTTCAAAGCTCTTGCCAGCCTCTGAATGCTCACACAGCTGATCATCAGCTTGTTTTAAATTTAGGCAATTGTTTCCATGAACTATAATTTAGACTTGAATTTCATCTTAAAAGATTCAGTTTATCATCTAAGTATGTCATAGAGTTCTTATTTTCCTGGAAGAAGTTCAAGAACTAGAAGACATCTTCTACCTCTGAGTTTCCAGCCTTATAATCAACAATGCCTAGAACGATTCCATATGCACAGTAAGTACTCTTGGGAGGCAGGTATAAACATAGCACATATGTAAGTATGTGTGTGGTATGCATTTTATTCAATTGATGGCTTCTTGATAGGAGATATCTTTTATTTTCTGACTACAACACCTCATCATTCTCCATCCAAGAATAGCTCCAAAGTCTGGGTCAGTTTCGGGGCTAAGACCATGTTTTTTCAAGTGTAGCCCAGATTCATAGACTCTTGGGCCTTGGATCATGCAGATGTAGTAGGAGCCTTCTATTTGGGTCCTTCCTAGCAATCTGCTGGAAGGTTTCCCCGCAAGCAGTGAACGTTGGATGGTTGGGCTAAAAGGTTTGCATGTAACTCCCGGTGAAGTAAATAGTCTTGGGAAGCAGGCTTACCTATATAGTGAGGTCTGGAGACAATCTTCGCAAACGCAGTTTCCAGAACACACAAGGCGGTCACATTGAACACATCATCGGGGAATGGAATAGATAGGCTAACGGAAATGCTGAACAGTTCTGTGACGTTGTCTTGCGATATCTGCATGTCCTCATCATGCTCATTAGTTGAATTAGTTATCCAAAAATACATCTTTATAGGTTTTGGATAACCTTGCTTAGACGAGCAGGTCAAATTTATGCCAGAATTTCTTGTTATATTGGGAACCGACTCTATTTCAGGTTCACTGAAGTTAGCTGGAAGCAGAATAGAGAGGGAAATGGTCAGTCTAAATGTAGATGTATTTACAAAGGAATGGTAAGTAACTAACGGCAAATTCCCTGATTGGGGGACACCTGGCATTCTCAAGGTGTAAAAAGTGTGGGCCTCAGCCCATAGGGAGGGCTACATGGTAAGCCCACATTTATCTATCAAGAAATCCACTTAACTCCTTATCTGAGTCAAGAGAGTGCTCTCTGACAAGACAGGCTAGCTAAAATGGTCTCACCAAGGTCTGTAGTGAAGCGACTATTCCAGGAAGTGGAGTCTGAGTGGAAACCTGCTCTGACTATTGGGCTCACATTCCCACAGGGAAGCATTTCAACTCTCCACCCAGGGGTGGAGCTAAAATTCCACCAGGAACTCACAGGGTTTATGGGCCTTACATGCTCTGGGTCTTTAAGAACCTAAGAATAAGAACAAGAAGTGGGAGTCTTTGTGTTTACAAACTCAGAATATTGGTTTTTGACATGATTATCATGGTCTCATCATCATGCATTATAACAGTGGTTCTCAACCTGTGGGTTGAGACCCCTTTGGGGATTCCATGTCCGATATCCTGAATATCAGATACTTACATTATGATTCACAACAGTAGAAAAATCACAGTTATCAAGTAGTAATGAAATAATTTTTCATTATTGAAAAATTATGTGGGGTCACCACAACATGAGGGACTATATTCAAAGGTCACATTAGGAAGGTTGAGAACCACTGTGCTCTAAGAATTCATCCATCTGGGGGCAAATTCTCTTGCCTTCGTTTCCCACTTATGTTTTCAGGGCTGAAGTGCACTGGCTCATAGATCTTGGACCTGACAGATGTGCCTTTAGCCAGCCAAATCTCTTGCTGTTCTTCTATAGTTACTAGGGTGTTTGCAGATTCTATATACTAATTGATAATTCAGTATGGGGCTGGAGAGGTGACTCAGCCATTAAAGGCTAGACTCATAACCAAAAAGTTAATGCAATCTATTATTTCTAAAACAGAAGTCACTAACATGTCACCTTCTTTGAGTTTGGCAACATTAACAATGCTCCTTGAACATCCTGCTGATGCTGGCTGAGGGCTACCAGATTCTATTTAGCTTCATCAACAATACCTTTGCAGTCACGGGTTAAGTTGTAGCAGTAATGCACATTATATCAAATAGACAACCGGATTTAAAAACTTGTCTGTGCCCCGCCTGAAACACACTGTTTCTCCAAAGGTGCCTGGTAGTCTTGTTTGAATCACATTGCACTCAAGGGGAGTAGCACTCCATTCTATGGCTGTTTTTGCCGGTTTGATTGTGTGTGGTTTTAGAAAAGATTCCTTCTCGGAGGAAAGGCTGCTTCTCCAAAGTTGTTGGTCTGCCTTTTCCAAGTTCATTAAGAACTCATCTGGATCCAGCAATAGCATGTCTAGGTATCTACCCCGGAGAAATACAACTTAGGTCCACACAGAAGCTGACACTTGAATGTTTACAGTGGCTCCATTTGTAACAGCTTCCGACTGGCAACAACCCAGTGCCTTTCAATGGTTGAATGGATAAAGAGTATAATGTAATTCATCAATTAAGGAAAAAAAAAAAAACTTCCAAATTGTTGATACACTCAACTTAGGTGAAACACACGAGGCATTTTGCTGAATAAAAGAAGTCAGCCTTAAAGATTAAATACACATGATTGGCTCCATGTCTATGATATTCTCAAAAAAATGACAAAATTCTAAGATCCCAAAGCAAGAGCTATGGATAAAAAGAGAATGACTCCAAAAGGAACTATCCCCAAGGGAATTTTCCAGTGTGATGGAAGTGCCCTGAATCTTATATATACAGAGTCTACAAAATTAATAAAAATTTTGCACTTAAATGATAGATAGATTTCCCTGTATGCTAGTTTCAAAAGTCTGTAGTGACATGCAGGCTTTCCTAAGCCCAGTGAAACAGAGAAGCTGGCCTATTGGTTTGTGGGTTCTGTTCAGTGGGTTGTTTCCCTTCTGTCTGCTGGGCTCATGGTTGGGGCAGCAAAAACCCAAACCATCTATGGAGAGTTGGAGGGAAAGTCTGAATCTGTTAGCTGCCACCCTTGGTAGGTGCTCCAGACCACAGTCTGTGTGTGTACATGTGTGTGCCTTCATGTGGTGTTTGAGTGTGCATGTATGTGTGTGTGTGTGTGCATGCATGCTTGTGTGTGTGTGTATGTGTGTGTGTGTGCGTGCATGCATGCATGCTTGTGTGTGTGTGTTTTGTACACATGTGGAGGTAAACGTCAGATGCATTTCCTCAACGATACTCCACCTTCTGCTGTCCTATCCAGTTCTTTCAAATTCCCAGCCTTAATGTTTCCCTGTTCCTTTATAGTCTCGTATGAGCAGGCCAACTGTCTGAACACAACATGGACCACATACCGGTCACTGACAGCTCCGTATCTGTCTGCTGGAGGATAACCGAACCTTTGGATGTTTTCTTTTGTATAAAGCAATCATATGAGCCCGTGTCCTTGATCTGAACATTGTGAAGTCGTAAAGTCCAGTTATCTCCGTCAAAGCTTGTGCGGCCCAGATACTTGTTAGCCACGTTATCGAGCTTCTCTTTGCCCAAATAGTGCTCATACAGAACCGACTTTTTCTGGTCCTGCCAAAATATGACCAGCTCACTCAAGCTTCTATTTTGAGCCTTTGTAAATGGGCATGGCAGGTACGCAGTCCTATTGAAATAAGCTTGTCTCTTCAGGAGAGCAGCGTCTAAAATAGAAAAACTGAGAATTAGGGAAGAGGAAACAGGAAGGAAGAAATTCCATTCCCCTAACACAACACCCAGCCTCCAGCTTTCCAGCGAGTGATGGTCCTGGAGAGTCGAATGTTAAGATCTAGAACTGGGCGTCCATGCTGGACAACTGGGTCAGACCCTTGTTCTTGCTCCACTGTTCACTTGTGCAGACTGCAAACTTTAAGCGTCTCAGTTTTCTCACTTCATTAAGGAGGTGGTCTGAAATAATGTTCTAGGCTTCTTTCCAGCACTACGGTTCTGCGGATTTCTAAACCAGAGTATTGACCATCATTATGTGGTTATTATAGGCTTCCATAACTGCTATGACACCACCCTAACCCCTTCCTCCTCGGAGATAGGACATGCTGGCATAAGCCAACTTGTAGGGCCTTTTTCTGGGCCACAGAGCTCCTTGAGACTCAGCAAGGAAAGTAAATAGAGGGAGCTGAGAGGTGAAAGGCGAGGTGAGTGGGTTGTTCCTGGTTCACGTGAAGTTGGACGCTGCCACGGGGAGAAGATTGGAGAAGGTTCTGCATAAAGAGCCGTTCACCCTTCAGGATTTCAGGAAGGGAGGAAAGGGAGGGATGAGAGGGGGTGGGAGATGAGATGAGTCGCACTCAAAGTGTTGGTGGTGCAGGAAAAAATAAATTGACCTCATCAGTGGGCCTCCTTTCAAATAGGACCTAAGTAGACAGGGAGCAAGGGTGTGTACTTGGCAGAGCTGAACTACTGCAGACCACCCCACGAGAACCTATGGTCAAGAGGTTGTCAGTGGTCTCAGGGGGTACTCCACGCACCAGTGAAGTACAGCATGCGTGTCTGGGCTGGAGGGAAGAGGGAAATCACTGGGTTCCCACAACAGTGAAAATGGGATCTAAGGACAATTTACTCCATCCGGCTTTCTGTTACACCTTTGCTAATCTCTTAAGCGAGGGGCAAGAGTGCCACCTACTGTAAATGTTCCCAGTGCTGTGACGGTTGGTGCAGGCAGGACTCTGGGGAGGGCAGGACACATCCTGGTTTAGGTCTAATTTGTTGTGTGATCCTGGGCAGATGATCTAATAGAGAAGGCGAACCGGCAGCTGAAGCGTTGACCAGCTATCGATTGGTGTGACATTACTGCTCAGCTGTCAGTCACATTTTCTCGAACTGAAAGTGAATTCACCCTGAGTTTCTTACATCTTCTTGACACCCAGGTTTTCTTTTCCTCTGTGGGGACTCACAGTACCTACTTTCCTTTCTATCCACTCTCTCTACTAACAGACAAGTGCAACGTCTCCTACCCAGGCCCCTTCTCAAAAAGATAACCGAGACTTCCTCTTCACCTCAGCTCCCTCTTTGCCTGCAAATACAAAGCAGACCAAAGCCATTGGCCTCATCTGGGGGCTGGTCAGAAACTTAGACTCTCTGGTTCCAACCAGGATCTCAACCAGACTCTGCATTTTTTCCAAGAACCCCTATTTGGAAAACTGAGGAGATCAGAGATGACGGCCTGGACACATTCATTTCTACCTTTTCCAAACCTCTTCTCCTCTCCATGGGGGTGGAAATCACTCTGTAGCCATTCTGAGTGGAACTGAAAGTATTTCACAGTCTACATGCTTTGGCTCATCCCCAGACCCTGGTTTTCTTGATGTCACTCTGAATCAGGAAGGTACATCTTCTTAACTGTGACCATATGGGGAAAATGTGACACAAGGTCTGTTCTTTCCCCGTGGCTTCAGGTCTCCCCTGTTATGGTCCCCAGAACTTGGGGCCTCTAAGCAAGTGAATTCCCTGGGATTCCATTGGTGGGAAGCACGGAGGATCCCTCCCTCCTCTAACACTTGGGCAAGAGAAATGGTTTGATGATGTCAGGAGGCAGGCATGAAGGAATTTAGCCATACATCTCCCCAACTGGGAATAGAGATCAAGAATACTAAAGGACTTCTGTAGGAAAAACAACAACAACAAACATCTGAGTGCCACCCGGAGCCCATGGTCTGAGAACTCTGCGAGTCTACAACCCACCAGAGCATCAGTCTTCCCTGGTCATTACTCCAAACTTGGGCAATGCTTTAATCATCTCTTCCTCATTTTACTATTCCTATTATGCTCCAAGTTTCTTCTTCTTTTTGTGAACTTCCTCCAAAGCTTTTCTAGGCTAACTGGAAGTCCCTTTCCATTGTACTAGACTCCATGATAGCTGAACGTCTTCAATAAATATACATGTAAATGTTCTTTCCATGGTATCTGGTTCTACTCAAAGGACTCTGTGTGGCCCCCAGACACTGCTGGCTTCATCAACAAGGACCTTGAGCAGCCCATCTTCATTTAGAGGAACCTATACTGCTTAATCTATCTAACCTATCTCCCTGTTGTGAACCATTAATTATTAGTCACTACCTCTTCATTCAAGGAGGATTTGGGCATTATATTCAAGGCTGTTCTTTCTAACCAACTTTCAACATAACTGCCAAGATAATCTAACAGTTCATCCACCACCGAATCTACCAACAACCTTATATCAAAGCTGCTTGACTTCATCAGCCACAAAGACTAGTTCAGAAGCCTCCCATCTTCCATGACATGATCCCGAGCAGAGTCACCTGAGGCTCAGGACCTCAGACCTTGGCCTCAACACACTCATCTCTGCCCGTAACCCGTGATTCCTCCAGGTTTCACTCTTACTTTCTCTATATCTAGTCTTCAATTTCATTGAGACCTCAATCTTGTCCCCACACTGCATTATTCCCCCCCAAAGAATGCTTTGAGACGAGAGAATTCTTATCTGGTTTTGGACAATGTGGTTCTCAAATCCTTGATAATTAGTCAATGTGACTGAGAAACCAGATTATTTTTACAGCGCTGGAGAGAAAAATTGAATTTTTTTCCTCTCATTTAATTTCAATTCATTCAAGCTTAGTAAGTCACATAGGCTAGTGGCGATTACACTGAACAGCACAGAAATAATACAGCTTTTAACCATGTCTCGCCAGTAAGGCCAGTAAATGTGCCTCTTTGCCTTAGTAGAAGGCATACTGAAGAAACCACTTCGGGTCTACAGATCTGATCTTATAACCAGATGGATGAGCACTCTTAGAGGAAGTGATTCCGTTGAACAGACAGGTAACATTTGAAATTTGTGATGTTTTATTTCTCAGAATGTGGCCTCCTGTCTTACCACCCTGTCTCAAAATGATCCCTCTGCCCTGGCCTTTCATTTTAGTTAGAGTCCCCTAGTGAGCAGACACAGCTCCCCCCTCTCCACGGCTCACCCCCATCTCTCCTGAGACTTTCCTGATAAGAGATGTTAGCAGCTCCCACCTCCCACCAGTGCAGCCCTGGGCTCTTCCTGACCTCACCCCATCTGACCATTCCATCAAAAGTCGCTCAGTTTTGACATTCTGCCTTCTTGGAATGAACTTCCTCGGTCTGATTCCCTGGTTCATGTGCTATTCTCACTGGGATTTATTCTGGACGCCCATTGGTTCAACCGCTAACAGAGTGATCTAATCTGTTATCGATTCAATAAACTAATAGATGCTTATCTGCAGTCCATAGCCTTCACTGGAGTCCCAGATACCATACCCAATGGCCCTCTGGGTGCTTTCATGTAGACAGCGAGGGATACACTCTTCTTCCTCTCAAATTTTCCTCCCCTATCTCTAAGAGTGGTTCTCCTACTCACTGCCATCCCATCCATCACCTTTTGATTACCTGCAGGAAATGCCCAAGAAAGCACACACAGACATTGCCTAGGATACCCAGAGGTACTACAGCCAAGGGCAGTGAGTGACTATGAAGCAAAAACAAGGACTATCAGAAAAAGAATCTGGATTTACCCGGAGACTTTGGGGACATTATCTTTTATGTTCCCCATTACAAGGCAAGGGTGGTCCACACAGGAAGGGTTTGTAAGTTTCATGTCCGTGGCTAGAAAAATCAAAACAGGGTCACCTATGCTAGCCCTCCACACCACCAAATCCAAACTAGCTTGTTATCTGACCTTGCAAGAGATTCGGAGAATGAGACACCCAAACTTCCCAAACTAGCCTATCAGCACAAGAGCGAGAGTCCCTTAATGTATGCACCACACATCCTTACACGAAACAATAAGGTATTACCCAGTCTCTTGTTTTTCTGCTGTTCTGTCTCTACCTTACGGGAAAGTATCATTGAAATGACCAACCCTTTCTTTTGGTTTCTGCTTTTTTTCAGCCTTTCTCTCTCCATGAAACCAACCTCTTCTGCTCAGCCCTTGGGGGGTACTTTTTCAATTTCACAGGATGGAGTGATGTGTAATGCTAGAATTACCAAATAAAGTCTATTAAGATCTTCAAATTAGTCTGAAGTTGGCCTTTGATGCCACAAACATATTTGATACCGAGGGGGCCGAATCCCAGGTTATATTTAAAAAACAAAATTAAGGTTCCCTTGTTCAGAAAGAAAAAAATAAACCAGTCTCAAGGTCTTGTGTGTTCGCAAAGGAGCTGATCCACCAGGGAGGCCTTGCTCTTTCTTACCAATTTCCATCTTACTCCTCAATGACTCCCCTCCTCATTCATTCTCTCTG
>CABHPQ010155704.1:0-40257 GCA_902168405.1 Peromyscus aztecus | reverse complement strand
AAGTTTATTAGCATACACAATATTTTGGGGAACACAATACCACCACAGGGCATGTCCAACTTGTTGAGTCTGGTGGTGAAATCCATCTTTCTTCTTCAAAGAGTCCTCTCTTCCAGGAAGTCCCATCTATTCTTTCCTGCCTACCTACTAGTCATTCAGTTCTTTGTTACTTCAACCATACCAATATATCTTCACAAAATGTACAAATATCCTAAAACAAGATTGTAATAATATTAATAAGGACCAAGGCTATTTTCTGGCATGCTTTAGTAAGGAAAAAAGTAAATGTGGTTTGTTACTTTAAAATAAAGGGAGTGAGAGCAGGAAACAAAAAGTCTGATAAGAAAAAGGGGAAAGGGGAGCATTGGGAGGGAAATAAAGAAGAAGATAAGATGAAAGTAAGAGAATAGCAGAACACAAGTCATCTGATAGGAGAAATGGAAAAAAGGTGCTCTGTAGGGAAGGGAGAGGGAGGTAAATTTGGAAGAAAAAGGGAAGCTGATAAAATAACAATAATGAAGTCTGAAAAAGACAAAAAGAATCATACTGTTATATCTTTTTAAAAACTCAAAAATTGTGCTGGGTGGTGGTGGCTCACGCCTTTAATCCCAGCACTCGGCAGGCAGAGGCAGGCGGATCTCTGTGAGTTCAAGGCCAGCCTGGTCTCTCCAAAGCAAGTTCCAGGAAACGTGCAAAAAAAAAAAATTAAAATACACATAACTCTGTGTATAAGCATGCATATATAGTTTTAATGAACCATTCTCACCTGGGCTAATAATACTCTCTCCAAGGGCCAAAGATTACCTAACAAAAACCCCAATATGACAAGCCACTCAGGCCAGGAAAGCAGTGAGTTTAACTGTAGATAACCTTCGCTTGTTTTTCTGCTCCTCCCTATCCAATCCTCCAATCTCATCACCAGATCTGAAACAAAACACCTGCTACAGCCTCCCTTAACCTCCCTTAACCTCCCAACCACCATCTCCAGTGGATACCACAGATCTTCCAACCCAATATTCTTTAGATCAACTCATTGCATTGTCCTAGCCCCCAAATCCAACAACAGGCCACTCTGACCAAAGAAGCAAGTAGATAACTGCAATATTCAACTCTCCCTCCAACCTTCCAAGATCAATCCCCCAGGTCTACAGCAGACCTTCTCTGGTGGTCTCTCCTCATATTTTGTTTCCATTCCCAGGAGAATAGCCACACAGATTCTGGTGGGATATCCTGCGCTCCTCCATCTTGTGAAGACGCACCACCACCAGCAGCCCATCCTCATTCATAAGTTACAGGTCCCAATACCAAAAACCAAATTTTACCTGGAATCCCCAGTGTCCTTACCTTTCAGGACCACTGAAAATTTTCCAGCCAGGCAAACAACCACTACAATCTCCAAAGAACCAGAGAGAAAACAGATGCAAGAAACAAAACACCCACCCAACAGAAACAAGACCAAATATCAAAACCTGGATACAATCTTTCCAATTCCAGAAGACTAGACTCCAGAGGAAAATACAATCAAAAACCAGGAGAATATGTCTCCACAGGAGACCAGACACCCTATTACCGAAGGCTCTTAGTATCTCAGAAACACAAGGTAAAGACACTAAGGTAGCCTTTATAAATACAATAGAGCTTCTTAGACAGAAAATGAATAAATTTCTTATAGAAATAAATGAAAACACAAACACACATACACACAATAAAGACAACTCAAACTATGGGAAATCAGGAAATGAAAAATTAAAGAAAAACTTAGAAGCACACCTTACCAACAGAATACATCAGATGAAAGACAAAATCTCAGACATTGAATACATGATAGAATAAATGGATTTATCAGTCAAATAAAATATTAAATCTAAAAAGTTCTTGACTGAATACATGAAGGAAACTTGGGACTATAAAAAGGCCAAATCTAATAATAATCGGAGTAGAAGAAGGAGAATAAAGAAAGGTCAAAGAAGAAAAGAACATTTTTAACAAAGTCATAGAAGAAAATGTTCCTAACCTAAAGAAGGAGATACTTATCAAGGTATAAGAAGTGTACAGAGCTGCAAATAGACTAGACTGATGGTCAGAACACTAAATTTATAAAACAAAGAATTTTAAAAACCACAAGGGAAGAAAACCAACTAACACATAAAGACAGAACTATTAGAATTATACCTGATCTAGCAATAGAGACTCTCTAAGACAGAAGGACATGGATAGATATGATCTAGACTCTAAAAGACCAAAATGCCAGACCAGACTATTATGCCTAGCAAAACTACCAATCACCATGGGTGAAAAAAAAATAAAACATTCCATACAAAATGTAAATGATATCTACCTACAAATCCAGCCCTACAGAAATTGATAGAAAGAAAACTCTAACCTAAAGAAATTAACTACATCCAAGAAAATACAGGGAACAAATAATCCCAAACCAGCAAAGTTAAAAGATGAGAGCACACACACACACACACACACACACACACACACACACACACACACACACTCAAAAAAAAACAAACAAAAAAAACAGCAATCAACAATCATTGGTCCATGATATCTCTCAATATAGATGGCCTCAATTTCCACAATAAAAAGACAGAGACTAACAGAATGGCAGAATGGATGGGAAAACAGGATCCATCCTTCTGCTGCATCCAAGAAACAGACCTTAATATCAAGGATAAATATCTTCTCAAAGTAAAGAAAAATATATTCCAAGCAAATAGATATAAGAATAAATTTGGTGTGGTCATTTTATACTAACAAAATTGACTTCAAATCAAAACTAATCAAAATAGACAGTAAAGTGCAATACATACTCATCAAGGAAAATAAATATACCAACAGAACATTTAAGTTCTTAATAGCTATGGCTCAAATACAAGGGCACCCATGTTTGTAAGAGAAACAGAACTATAGCTTAAGTCACATTTTGGCCTTCGTACATTTATAAGTGGGCAACTTCACTTCTTTATTCTCACCAATGGACAAGTCATCCAGATAAAAACTAAACAGGAAAATGCTGGAGATGACTGAAGTTATAAGCCAAATGGACCTAACATATTTATATGGCATTTCACCCAAACACAGAAGAATGTAACTTCTCAGTACCTCATTGAACTTTCTCCAAAATGGACCAATATTTGGACATAAAGCATGCCTCAACAGATGCAATAAAATAGAAATAATATCCTGCAGCCTACTAGACCACCACAGATTAAAACTGGATATCAATAACACCATAAACAACAGAAAGCTTGAAAGTCAAGGAAGCTGAACAACTCTCTACTGAATGAGAAATGGCTCAATGCAGAAATTAAGATAGAAATTAAAGACTTTCTAGAGTTAAATGAAAATAAATACCAAACATACCTAAACTAATGGTACACAATGAATTCTATTTTAAGAGGCAAGTTCATAGCACCAAATGTTTGCATAAAAAAATGGGAGAGATCTCATCTTATAGTAACTTAACTCCATACCTGAAAGCTCTAGAGGAAAAAGAAGAAATCATACACAAATGGAGTAGATGGCAAGAAATAATTCAACTGAGTGCTGAAATCAATGAAATATAAAGAAAAGAAAAACAATACAAAGAATCAGTGAAACAAAGAGTAGTAAGGTCTTTGATAAAAATCAATAATATTTACAAGCCCCATGCAAATTAACTAAAAGATAAAAAGAATATCCAAATTAACAAAACTAGAAAAGAAAAGTGGAATATAACACAAACACTGGAGACATTCAGAAAAATCTAAGGATATACTTTAAAGTCATGTACTCCACCAATATGGAAAATCTGAAAGAAATGGATAATTTTCTCCATAGATATTACTTACCAAATTTAAATCAAGACCCTATAAGCAATTTAAACAGACCTGTAGCTTCTAGTAAAATAGAAGCAGTCTATAAAAGTCTCCCAACAAAAAACTAGCCAGGGCAAGATGGTTTTAACACAGAATTTTACCAGATTTTCAAAGAAGAGCTACTTCTAATATTCCTCAAATTATTCCACTAAATAGACATAGAAACATTGCCCACACATTTTGCAAAGACACGGTTGCCATCATACCCAAACCACATAAAGACATAACAAGGAAAAAGAATTACACACCTATTTACTTTATGAACATAGATTAAGTATCCTCAATAAAGCACTTCCTTGCAAACCAAATCCAAAATCTCATCAAAAGACCATCTACCATGATCAAGTAGGCTTCATCCCACAGATGCAGGGATTATTCAACATATGGAAAACTATCACTGTAACCTACCATATAAACCAACTGAAAAACTAAAACCACAGGGTCATCATCTCATTAGGTGCAGTAAAGGACTTTGATATTATCCAACACCCCTTCATGATGAAGGTCTTGGAGATATTAGAGATACAAGGGATATATTTCACCATAACAAAGGCAACTTACACCAAGCCACTATGTAAATCAACTTAATGGAGAGAAACTTTGAGCAATATCTCTAAAATCAGGACCAAGACAAGGTTGTCATCTTTCAATATGTCTACTCAATATAATACTTGAAGTATTAGCTAGAGCAATAAGAAAGACAAAAGAAGGTGATCTAAGGGATACAAATTGGAAAGGAAGAAGTTAAAGTATCTTTATTTGCAGATGATATGATACATTACATAAGTGACCAGAAAATTTCCACTGTGAAACTTCTACAGCTGATAAACACTTTCAGCAAACTAGTTAGATATAAAATTAACTCACAAATTTCAGTAGCCCTCCTGTCTACAAAAGACAAATTGTCTGAGAAAGAAATCAGAAAAACAAATAATAAAATTTATATTGGGTTATCCTTAGGCAAGATTTTCCATTCTTGTATATCTGTAAGATTAACATGGTAAAAAGGACCAAACTACCAAAAGAAATCTACAGTTTTAGTGAAGTCCCCATCAAAATTCCAACACAATTTTTCTAATATCTTGAAAAGGCAATCCTCAGCTTATATGGAAACAACAAAAAACCTCAGCTAGCTAAAACAATCCTGAATAATAAAATAAAGAACTTCTGGTGCTTTTACCATTCCAGGTTTCAAGATGCACTACAAAATTATAGTAATAAAAAGAATATGGTATTGGCACAAAAACAGTCACATTAATCAATGGAATATAACAGAAGACCCAGACATAAAACTACACATCTATGTACATCTCAATTTTTATAAAGAGGCCAGAAATACACACTGTAAAAAAAGTCATCTTCAACAAATGGTTCTGGTCAAACTGGATGGTTGCATGTAAAATATTCCAAATAGAGCCATACTTTTTATTCTAAAACAAAAACAAAAGCAAAACAAAAATCTCAACTAGAAATTCAAAGACCTCAACATAAAACCAGATAAACTGATCCAAATAGAAGAGAATGGGGAATATCCTTGAATTCATTGGCATAGGAAAAGTCTTTCTGAAGAGAACACAGTTAGCACAAGGCACTAAGAAATAAACATGTCTTCACATCTATTGTCCTTCCTGATTATTTTTTACACAAAAACATATGGCAAAATAGAGTTTATGAAAAAATAAGAATACCAAAGTAGAAGTAGATGTGGACATTGTCCCTAAATCCCCTTAGGAAGCAAAGATGTGACAATCCATCCTCCAATATCCACCTGCTGACCATATTCTAGCCAGACCATTACCCTGCTGTTTTGCTATTTTATTTTTTTTAAACATGCCGTTCCCCTAGGCATTTTGGATCTCTTTCCACGTTCTTCATATCTTTCTCTATCTTTCAGCTGCCTGTGCTCATTCATGTCATTCTTTTTTTCAATTTAATATTTTTATTTTATAATTAACTTAATTTCACATATCAGCCACAGATTCCCCCGTCCTCCCTCCTCCCACTCCCCAAACTCCCCCCCAACTTACCCTCCCCCCATTCCCACCTCCTCCAAGGCAAGGTTTCCCCTGGGGAGTCAGCTCAGCCTGGCAGACTCAGCCGAGGCAGGTCCAGTCTCCTCCTCCCTACACCAAGACTGAGCAAAGTGTCTCAGCATAGGCCCCAGGCTCCAAAAAGCCAGCTCATGCACCAAGGACAGGTCCTGGCTCCACTGCCTGGGGACCTCCCAAACAGTTCAAGCTAATCAACTGTCTCACTTATCCAGAGGGCCTGCTCCAGTTCCATGGGGGCTCCTCAACCATTGGTTCACAGTTCATGCATTTCCACTAGTTTAGCTATTTGTCCCTGTGCTTTTTCCAATCATGGTCTCAATATGTCTCGATCATACAGTCCCTCCTCTCTCTTGCCGATTGGATTCCTGGAGCTCCACCTGGGACTCGCTGTGGGACAACTTTCTATAAGCCTCTAGTCCTCTATAACAAAAATAAATCATTGCTCTACTCATTCCAACTATGTGTTTTCTACCATCATTCTGATTTTATATGTTTAATTTTTCATTGTGCTTATTGATATGTTATAGCATGTTTCTTCTTTATTAATTTGCTTTAAGACATTCTTTATGCCTTCTAAAATGTCATCATGACACCTAGTATTTTTGGCATATTTTCTGTGACATAAAAAAGTGTACCAAGGACCTAGAAATCACAATGATGCACTTTGACAGAATATGTAAATGGAGAATGAATTTAAAATCAGAGAAGACTAAAAGTTCTATACATATTCTATATTTCATTTTTATCTTACAAGCTAAAAAGAGTGTTTCTTTCTATAAGTGGAAATAAGGATAGTAAAAGCAGAGTCACCGAAGCTTAGGGTGATGATTGTGTATGGGTTAAAGACAAGGCTGCAAAAGTAGAAAGGTGAAGGTTGAGCAGTTTATGAAGGACAGAGAACATAAAATTTAATGAATTGGTGGTCTTTTCATGAGCAGTAGGAAGCAGAGAAACCATTTACATTAGTGTATAAAATGATGTATTTTGTATCTTAGGGAAATTGGTTCAGTAGTTGGAAATGAAATGGAAGAGAAAATGGCTGCTGGCCAAGAATCCAGGTAGGAGATTGGTGTCAAAGTCTATGGACCATTTCTGAAATATTCACTAAAAGCAAATTTTTTCCTTAAAATTGTGGACCTTGCATTATTTAGTATTAGAAACAAAACAAATAATAAATCCATTTCTCTTGTACAATATTGACCCATTTAAAATGTTTAAATGCCCTTGGAAGCTTTTTTATATTGATAATTTATAGTTTTACAACTATGTATATTATTAAGTGATATTATATTTTATTTCTCATTTATACATGTGGAGAAATAAAAAAAGAATAATTAAAAAAGACCGAATATATTTAAAAATGCCATTCTATTTAATATGCATGTTATCAAGGGTTAAGCTATGTAAATGCAATTGTAAATAAGTGGATAAAAATAAAACCATTGAAATATACATAGAAAAAAAGAGCAGAAGATAGGAAGACCTACAGAAGGTCAGTATTAGCATAGAAGATCTAAGTAGGGATTATAGGATGTTGTATATAGAAAAAGAAAACAAATTAAAATTCTAAGAAATGCCAGAGTAGCAAATAGGCTCATGAGAGCAAAGACATTGATGTATACTCACAGGCAGATGTGAGCCAGAAGGACTTTGCACTGCCCGGGATAATATAACATGGAAAGGCAAACAGTTCATGATCTCTCTTATATTAGGAATATAAAAAACAGCCAAGTACCAAACATAAAATGTAGAATAATGATTACCAGTGTTAAGGAGAAAAGAGAAATTGGAGACATACTGATCAAATAGACAATTTTCAATGTATAAGCCTATGAGTTCCAGAGGGCAAAATTGTGCATGGCACTTGGTTTATTAATAATGTAAAACTGCAACTTGCTTAGTAATGCTAAAGTTTTCTTATCACACACATATACATACAGATACGAGGTAAGTAAAGTGATGCTATTTCAGTTAGTGTGGTCAAATTAATAGTTTCACAGTGAACACCTGAATTATGTATATTCAATAACACATGAACATACAAAAATATTTTTATATCATATATATGTATATATATATATATGTGTGTGTGTCTTTTCATTTGTATCTATGTGTATATGATATATGAGTGCAGGTACATATATACCATGGGGTACATGTGAAAGTCAGAGGGCAACCATTGGGAGTTCGTTCTCTCCTTGAATTGTGGGTTGTACTGCTTGAATTCAGGTGTCAGACTTGTACAATAAGTTGTTTTACTACCATGGAGCCATATTGTCAGCCCTGAAGTATATTTTTGTGTCACAATTGCATCCCAGCAAACCTGGAGAAAGTAATTATACTGAGACAAGGAGTCAGCTCGACCCAGGCTCCAGTGTACCTGTGTTCTTTGTAGGCACAATGATCCTGTGTTAGACTTTATTTTCCACTTAGAATCTGCTTTTATTTCCCTAAAGAAGTCATTGATCTCCAGCTGTAACTAAAAGCAGAGATCACTTGCTTCTTAAAGTACTTCAAAGAACTATGAGTGTATGAAAATAATCTACAATGTTGCAGAATTCACAAAAGAATTCTACAATTTTTGACAGAAACACTATAGCAGCTATTCACAAGACATTATTCTGGCTTCTGGAAATAGAGTCCATTGTAGTAATTTTGCATTGTGAATGGCTCCTTTTTGTGATCATGTATTATACTTATAACAATGGAAAGAGCATGCTGCCTTGAGTTGATTTATTTTGATGACAACAGTTGGTCAAACACATACCAAAGAGTAACAGTTATAAACAAAATGATGCCTGACTGACAGGTTCAGATTTCATTGCCAAATGCTTATTGATCACTCATCTCCTCTGCTTATATTCTCCTTGGAATTTTAAGAAATCAAAACATACATACTTCTGCTTATTGTTTGATAGCTTCAGGAAGAACCTGTCAGATTCTCCTGGCATATAAAAGTAAAAGATAAATGTCACAAAATGTTCCTTTGTGTGAGAAGATGGAAAGAATTCTTGAGATTGCTATCTCACCCATTCTAAGTTTACTATTGATGGTGAGATGATGACCATGGGATAATTCCTGCATTGAGTTCTAATATGCCTTTACAGCTAGGTTGTCAACTATATAGGAGACAAAATAGTCTATTGATGAAACTTTTCATTTTCCATCAGTGGCAAAAAAAAAAAGAGAGACAAGGAAGGAAACCAGCAATGATTTCTTATCCCGGTTACTTACCAAGAAAACCCATTTTCATGCTCATAGAAAACAATTTAGAACATGGAAAGATGTTGGTATTTACAAATGAAATAATTAAGTATTTATCTAGGAGATTAGCAGATGTTATTTTAACAACAGATAAGGCAAAATACAAAGAAAAAATGAGCAGGCATCAAATATAACCTATGATGCCTATGAGCAACCTGATATTACATATACAAAATAAATGAAGATTGTACATTGCTGAAACAGTTTTGCTTATTCCTTCTCCCTACATAAGTGTTCTTCTGGCCATTTTTCCTTGACAAGGGTTCTAATTTTGAGGATAAAGTATCAATTCACTCTGGTTAAGCTGGAAAAGTTCCAGTAATACAGTTATGGAAAAATGTGTTACTTAACTTTGGTCTATCTATCTGATGCCATCTTCCCTTAGCTTATGACTTTCATCATGATATTTCTTATCCCTGTTTTTCCTGATATGAGTATCAGTTTTCAAACATGATGATTGGATTTGTTCTATATGGACTTGGGAAAGAATATGTTTCTTCTTTGTATTTTAATAGCCACCACCACCAATAGGAAGGAATTACTTTTCTAAGTAAAAGAGTTCTACCCTTTTTATCTCTTTATTGTACCAAATGAATAATCTCTGCTCAGTTAACATGAAACTTGCCTGGATTCTATATTATTTATACCTGTTTGAACTCATCAAATACTTTCAAGTTCTTTCTAGTGGAAAGAGAAACCAAATTTGGGTATCAATTCAGACACTGATTCATTTCATCAGCTGTTTACTTATTGATCAGAAATTATAAGTAACTTTCTTATTCTTCCCTCTTATAAAAGGAAAATGGTGAGATATAGTTTATATAAACTAAATTTTACATTTTACTTTATCTAAATAAAAATACAGAATAAGGGAAAATATACCAGTGAACTGACATTTGCCTATTTAAATATCAGAATTAATGAAAATACCTATGACATTACATGATCCCTTTGGAACTCAATTTTGTATGTTTCATGGTAGCAAGGAACAAATGTTACCTATTTGAGAAACTCAGCTTGTAATTAAAAAGACATACTTGAGTCATTTGGTAAGGGATGCTTTCATGAGTCACTAGTTACAAAGCACTTGTAGAAAATAATAAAATTTTCATTTTATTTCCTTTATTTCTGAAGACACTTATATTGAAAATAATTACTCTTGTGGTTTATTAATGGAAACAGGATTGTGAATGTACTGACTTGATGCTCTCTGACTCTAGAAGATATCATTAGACCTGAAGTAAAATATTGATTTTAAGAAAAGTGTACTGTAATTGTAGATAGGCATTTCTCACACAAGGTAGGTGTGATTTAACCACAAGTACAAGTCTTTGGGGTATGTTTCAATGTTTGGGGTGAGCTCACTTATCAGTACATGTACAGTTCAAAGGTCAACATCAAGATCCTTCTCCAATTACTTCTCTAATCTCATTATTTGAGACAGAGTGTCTGAAACTAGAACTCATCAATTTGGCTAGAACGTCTAGTAGACAAGGTCCCAAGATCCATCTGCCTTTATGTCCTTGAACTAGAATGACCTATGCATGCTACTATGCTGGGTGCTGGGTGCTAGGGATCTTAACCAAGGTTCTTTTGCTTGTATATAAAGTACTTTATCCACTCATACATATCTATAGCCTGCAAAGTTTTTAGTAAACAAGGTGGCAAAAAATCAATAATAAGGACTGAGATAATTGAGAGGACTCAGTCACAGCACATGTACTTCAGCATCAATGGACAATGTCACAAATAAATACAATACAATAAATAAATAAGATCCTCTGCTCAAGGACAGGCCATGCCATTCAGAAGAACGTGTGGGCCTCATACCATTGGAACTTCCCCACTCCCTTGTTTCCCACAGACACAATCTTCCACCATCTGTCCACAACCTATTGCTTTGCCCACAACTCCAGTGGATATTCCTTGCTCAAGTACAGGCTGCACCAGCCAGAAGAACAGGTAGACAAACCTAGGCATAGACTCCCTGCTGCCTCAGAAGCCAAGTCAGCCACTAGAATTTTAGATAAGCCTCCTACACATGGACTTCCTCCAGTCTCCAGGTACCCCCTCTACACTATCCCTAATCCTCCCTCTCCCCCTTCATTCTGTGTCCCAGCCCTCAACTGGGGTGGGGATGCCCATGCCAGCTGTAGAAGTCCAGCCACCACCTGCAGTGGAGAACCCCTGCTCAGTCATAGACCACACAGTCCAGACGACCAGAGAAGAAATAGAAATGAAGGAACAAAACACCCATCCAAAAAAACAAACCCCCAAATTGTCACCTAAACCTATAATAATTCCAAACCCTGACGCCTAGAAGCAGGGGACTAGGATGATGGCTCAGCTGTTGAGAACACTGACTGCTCTTCCTGAGGACCTGGGTTTAATTGTCAGCAACCACATGGCAGCTCATAACTGTTTGTAATTACAAATTCTGACACTTTCACACACACACACACACATATATATATATATATATATATATATGCAGTCAGGGCATCAATGTACATTAAATAAAAATAGATAATTATTTAGACAACCAGGGTAATATGTCACCACCAGAGCCCAGCTATCCTACTACAGCAAACCTTGAATATTCTATCATATCTGAAGCATAAGAATAAGTCATTAAAACCAACTTTATGAAGCTGATAAAAGTCTGCAAAGGGAATTGGATAAACCCCTTAAAAATGGAGGAAAATACAAAAAGAAAAAAGAAAGAAATGAATAAATCCCATTTTTATGAGCCAAGAAAGCTGAGGAAAAAAATACTTGGAGGAAATGAATAAAACTGTTAAAGACATGAAGATGGAAATAGAAACAATAAAGAAAACACAAACTGAGGGAATTCTGAAAATGTAACATCTAGATGCACAAAGAGGAACTGCAGATTCAGGCCTCACCAACAGAATACAAAAGATGAAAGAAAGAATCTCAGTCGTTGAAAAATATGAAGGAAGAAATATATACACGAATAAAAGAAAATATTAAATAAAAAATAATTCTCACACAAAACATCCATGAAATCTAGGACATTATAAAAATGCCAAGCTTAAAAATAATAAGATAGAAGGAGGATAAGAATCCGAGCTCAAAGGCCCAGAAAATATTTCCATCAAGGTTATATGAGGAAATTTTCCTGACCTAAAGTAGGAGATGCCTATAAAAGCAGGAGAAGCATACAGAACACCTAATAGATTGAAACAAAGAAGAAAGTCTCCTCACCACATAATAATCAAAACACTAAACATACAGAACAAAGAAGAATACTAAAAGACTCAAGGGAGAGAAAGCCAGTTACATATAATGGTAGACCTATTAGAATTACTAATGGGTCCAACTTCTGAATAGAGGCACTAAAAGCTAGATGACCCTGCAAAGATGTCCTGCTGACTCTAAGAGACCACAAATACCAGTCTATACTACTATACCTAGCAAAACATTCAATCACTATAGATGGAGAAAACAAGATATTCAATGATAAAGTCAAATTCATATAATATCTACATCTAAATCCCACCCTACAGAAGATACTAGAAAAGAAAACTACAAGCCAAGAAGGTTAATTACATCCATAAAAACAAGGGAAATAAATAAACACAAACCAGCAAAATAAAAATAAGTGAAACACATACAAATACACACAGACACATACCACCCCCTACCAACAACAACAACAAATTAACAAGAATTAGCAATCATTGGTCTTTGATATCTCTCAATATTAATAGAGTCATTTGTCAATAAATAGACACAGGCTAAAAGAATAAATGCAAAAACAGAATCCATCCTTCTGGTGCATCCAAGAAATACGTCTCAACATGAAAGACAGACTTTGCATTATTGTCAAGGGTTAGAGAAAGATTTTCCAAGAAAATGAAAGTTGGTGCAGCCATTCTAACACCTAACAAAATAGGCTTCAAATCAAAGTTAAACAAACAGACAGAGAAAGACACTTCATTATTTCTGAAGTGGTAATCCATCAAGATGACTTTTTAGTTCTTTTTATGCCCAGAAAACAAGAACACCCACATTTGTAAAAGTAACATCACTAAAGCTTAAATAACACATCTACTATCACCCAATGATAGTAGGGGACTTCAATACTCCACTCTCACCAATGGACATGTCATCCAGACAAAAAATAAACAGAGAAATACTGGAGCAAACAGGCATTATAAACCAAATGGGCCTAACAGTTATTGACAGAACATTTCACACAGACACAAAAAGAATATATCTTATTTTCAGCACCTCACAAAACTTTCTCCAAAGCTGACCACGTACTTTGTCACAAAGCAAGTCTCAACAGATACAAGAAAATTGGAATAACACACTACATTCTATCAGACTACCATGAATTAAGGGTGGATTTTAACAACAACCGAAAGAACAGAAAAGCCTACAAACTCATGGAAACTGAACAACTCTCTACTGAATTATGACTGAGTCAAGGAAGAAACTAACAAAATTTAAGACTTCCTAGAACTTAATTAAAATGAATGCCCAACAGACCCACACTTGTGGAACACAATGAAAACTCTGTGAAGAGAAAAATTTATAGCACTGAGTACCTACATAAAGAAACGGGAGAGATCTTATACAAGCGATTTAACAGCATACCTGAAAGGAACAATAGGAAACAAGCACATCAAAGAGGAGTCTATGGCAGAAAATAATCAAACTAAGGGCTAAAAACAAAAATAGAAACAAAAAAATAAAATAAAACAAAGAACTAGTTCTTCGAGAAAATTAGTAAGATAGATAATCCCTTATCCAAACTAAGCAAAAGACACAGAGAGAATGTCCAAATTAACAAAATCAAAGACAAAAAGGGACATAACTCCAGACACTGAGGAAATATAAAGAATTACTAGGTCATATTTAACCACATGTATTACACAAAATTGGAAAATATAAAAGTAATGGATAATTTTCTCAATATGTAACATGACCAAAGTTAAGTCAAGATCTGATAAACAATTTAAGTAGACTTAAAAACCCTAAGGATACAGAGGCAGTCATTAAATGTCTCCCAACCCAAAACAGCCCAGATCTAGGTCTTTTTAGTGCAGAATCCTACTAAATCAGACTGTCAAAAGAAGAGCTAATGCCAATACTCCTCAAATTATTCACAAAACGGAAACAGAAGGAACATTGCCAAATTCACTTCATGAGGCCACAGTCACCCTGATACTCAAACTGTCATAAATACAGATGCAAAAATACTCAATCAAATGCTTGCAAAACAAATCCAAGAACATATCAAAAAGGTCATCCACCATGATCAAGTAGGCTTTATCCCAGAGATACAGGCATTGCTCAACATATGAAAATCTGTCATAGTTATCCACCAAATTTAAAAAAAGAAAGAAACAAGTGATCATCTCATTAAATGCTGAAAAAAAAAGCCTTTGACAAAATCCAACCCCAGTTTTTGATAAATGTCTTAGAGACATTAGAGATACAAGAAACATATATAAAAATAACAAAGGAAATTTACTGCAAGCCAAAAGCCAACATCAAATTAAATGGAGAGAAATCCAAAGAAATTCCACTAAAATCAGGAACAAGATAAGACAAGTAAAAGATGTCAAGGGGATACAAATTGAAAAGGAAGAAGTCAAAGTGGATATCACTATCCACAAGTGACATGATAGTATATATAAGTGACCCCAAAAATTCTACCACAGAACTCCTACAGGCGATATTCACCTTCATGGAAGTGGCTGGATAAAATGCTGACTCAGAAAAATTAAAGAAAAAATCAATAGCACTCTTATATACAAATGACAAACTGACCATTAAAGAAATCAGGGAAATAACACACTTCACAGTAGCCTCAATTAATATAAAATATCATGGGGTAACTAACAAAGCAAGTGAAAGACCCATATGACAAAAAATTGAAGAAAGAAATTGAAGAAGCCATGAGAAGATGGAAAAATTTCCCATTAACATGGAACAGTAGTATTAATATAGTAAAAATGACCATCTTACCAAAAACAATCTACAGATTCAATGCAATCCCCATCAAATTTCCAACACAGTTCTTTACAGAACTTGAAAAGAAAATCCTCAATTTCATATGAAAAAAAAAAAACTACCATAGTTAAAACAATCGTGATCAATAAAAGACCTTCTGGAGGTATTGCCATCTCTGCTTTCACACTCTGCTGCAGAGTTATAGTACGAAAAACCCCATGGTATTGGCACAAAAAAAGACCTATTCATCAAGGGAAATGAATCAAGTTCCCAGACATAAAACCCCACAACTATGAACATCTGAGTTTTTATAAAGAAGTCAGAAATACACAAAGGAAAATCAAAAGCATCTTCAACAAATAATGTTGGTATAACAGGATGTAGGCATGTTGAAGAATGCAAACAGATCCATATCTATTACCTTGCACAAAACTCAACTCTAAGTGGATCAAACACCTCAACATAAAACCAGATACACTGAACCTGAAAGAAGAGAAAGTAGGGAATAGCCTTGAATGTATTGGTACAGGAAACAACTTCCTCAGCAAAACACAGATAGTTCAGGCACTAAGATCAACAATTAATAAATGAGATGTAGTGAAACTGAAAAGCTTCTGTAAGGAAAAAGACAGCATCAAGAGGACAAAACAGCAGCCTACAAAATTGTAAAGTATTTTTTACCAACTCCATATACAACAGAGGGCTTATCTCCAAAATATATAAGAACCCAAGAAACTAGACATCAACAAACCAAATAATCCAGTTGAAAATGGGGTACAGATCTGTGAAGTATGTTATTTCCCTGATCTGTGAAGTGTGTTATTTCCCTTTACACAGAGAATTTTCAATAGAGGAATCTCAAATGGCTGAGAAACAAATTCATGTTCAACATACTTAGCCATTAAGTATGCAATTTGAAATGCAAATCAAAACTACTTTCAAATTCCATCTTACACCTGTCACAATGGCTAAGATCAATAAGACAAATGACAGCTCAAGGTGGTAAAGATGTGGAGTAAAGGGATCTCTCCTCCATTGCTGGTGGAATTGCAAACCTTTACAGTCACTATGGAAATCAATATATCAGTTCCTCAGAAAATAGAAAATCAATATACCTCAAGATCCAGCTCTACCACTGTTGGGTATATATCCAAAGGATGTGCAATCATACCTCAATGATATCTGCTCAAAAATGTTCATAGTAGCTTTATTTATAATAGCCAGAAACTGGAAACAACTAGATATTCCTCAACCAAACTTTAGATGAAGAAAATGTGATACATTTACAGAATTTTTACTCAGTTGTTAAAATAAAGGACACCATGAGATTTGCAGGCAAATGGATAGAGCTAGAAGGAACCATCCTGTGTGAGGTAACCCAGATTCAGAAAGACAAATATGGTATATACTCACTTAGAAGAGAATATTGGTTGTAAAGGACAATCACGTTACAATCCACAGACCCAGAGAGGCTGGGTAACAAGAAGGGCTCAAGTATGTATGCATGGATGTCCCCAGGAAGGGGAAATATAATCTATTTTATGGGTGGATTGTGCACAGTTTGGGATAAGAACAGGAGTGATCAGGTATGGGGAAAGAGAACATGGATGGAGGTAGAGAATACTGGGAAAGATTACAGGAATTTGGGGGGCTTTGGGGTGGCAATGTGGAAAACTAGTACAGTATAAACTTCCTGGAATCTACAAAGGTGACCCTAGTGAAGGCTCCCAGTAGTGGGGTATATGAAGCTTGAACCAGCCATCTTCTGTAACCAGTTATGACTTCCAGAGGAGAGACTGAGACAGCAACTCACTCACAAAACCTTCCACCTACAATTTGTCCTGGCTGCAAAATGGGCTGGAGTAATGGTGGCACAGAACTTGCAGGAGTAGCTAACCAATAATTGGTCCAACTTGAGGCCCACACCATGAGAGGGAGTCCATGCCTGACATTGCCTGGATGGCCAGGAACCAGAGACTGAATATCTTTGAGATCTAGGATAGAACCAAATACAACTGGCCCAACAAATAGTCTATAAATTTATTCCAAATGACACTCTGCTATATTCATAAATCATTTTCTAGCCCAATTGTCATCAGAGATGTTTCATTCAGCAACTGACGGGAGTAATGCAGAGATCCACAGTCAACTATTAGGTGGAGTTCAGGTAACCACGAGGAAGGATTGTAGGAGCTAGAGGGGTCAGGTAACCAGATCAACATGGTCCACAGAATCAACTAGGCAGAGTTCACAGGTGCTCACAGAGATTTAAGTGATCATCACAGAACCTGTATGGGTCTGAGCTAGGTTCTTACATGTTATGTTTTACATTTGTATAGTTTGGTGTTCTTGCATGATTCCACCAGTGGGAGTAGGGGTGTCTCTGACTCTTCTTCTTTATCTCTGGACCCATTTCTTCCTACTAGGCTGCCTTGACCAGTCTTGACATGAGGCTGTGTATCTAGTCTTATTGTGGTTATTTATGTTGTGTTCAATTTATATCCCTGGGAAGCATGCTTTTTCTGAAGGGAAATGGAGGAGGAGTGGGTATGAGGGACAGGGGATGTGGGGAGGGGGAATGAGGGGATTAGAGAATGGCATGTAATATACAAGAGAAAAAATTTTTAAAAAGACAAATAAAAATGAAATAATAATCTACCACTTATCTGGAAATGAAATCTCAATACTAGCCATTCAAAATCTTACTGTGCTTTCTTGTTACCTATTTCAAATAGAAACCAGATGTGCTCATTGTTTCTACTCCTATATTTCAATTTTTCTGAAGTCACACACAGAGAGATGAAAATCTCAAAACCACAGAGGGCATTTATGTCTCCACTTAGTGTCCTAGGAACCACTGGTACACTGTTATTGAAGACATGTGTTAACAGGCTGAAAAAGAATTTACAAACTTACAGACATCAGGAAGGTTTTTATTGAGCTGGGGAAGAGAAACACTTGTTTCTAAAACGATATTTTACTCTGGCTATGTTTCTTTTTTTTCTATTATGTGTGCTGCTTATTGTGTATGCATGTGTGCACCCAAAGGTGTATGGGTACACATATTCAGGAACTCATATGCAGAAGTTGGAGAACTTCATTGTGTATCTTCCTCTACCTATCACCACCTTCCTTATTCCTTTGACAAATTCTCACTAAACATGAATCTCGCCATTGTAGGCAGGGTAGCTGGTCATTAAGGTCCCAGGATTTACCTGTACTTCTCATCACTGGGATTATAGGGACATGTGGTCACACCAGTCTTTATGTGGATATTATGTGGATATCTGGAGATTCAAACTTGGTCCTCAAGCTTGCACAGCAACTGTGCCTATGCACTGAGTCATCTCCTTTTACTATCCATATCGTAGTATGCCATAAATCATAACTTACAATGGGATACCATATATCTTAAAATTAATAATTCAATACTACATCTGACTCAATGTCTAGTTTTCTATGTTCACTGATTGTAATGTGTGGTGGTATTGTGTTCCCCAAAATATTGTGTACCTTAATAAACTTATCTGGGGTCATAGACAGAACAGCCACAATATTAAACATGAGGATAGGTAGTGGTAGCATACGCCTTTAATTCTAGCATTCCAGAGACAGAAATCCCTCTGGATCTCTGTGAGTTCAAGGCCACATTGGAAACGGCCAGGCATGGTAACACACGCCTTTAATCCCAGTAAACCAGCCTTTAATCCCAGGGAGTGGTGGCAGAGAGCAGAAAGGTATATAAGGCGTGAAGAAACTTGAGGCATTTGGCCTGGGTAGGCATTTGGCCTGGAGAAGAATTTGGGCTGGTTAAGCATTCAGGCTTCTAGCAGCAGTTCAGCTGAAACTCATTCGGGTATGAGGACATAGAGGCTTCCAGTCCGAGGAAGCAAGACCAGCTGAGGACCCGGCGAGGTGAGATAGCTGTGGCTTATTCTGTCTCTCTGACCTTCCAGTGTTCACCCCAATACCTGGCCTCAGATTTGATTTTATTAATAAGACTTTAAGATTCATGCTACAGTAATGTGAATTCATTCTCCTTAAGTCTGCCTTCCTAGTTTCTTATGTGTTAATAAAACAAGTCAAGACAAGAGAATCAATATGGCACCACAAAATTGTAACATAATACAAAACATGTATTTTTGGTAATGGTAAGTCTGTACTCTTTCCAGGATAGTCTGTGATACAGGGAATAAATATTCTTTCCTCTCCATAGATAAGATTGAGGGAAAGACTGAAACAATAAGACTTAAAAATCAGCTTCATTATTCACTCCTAAGTTACACACACACACACACACACACACACACACACACACACACACACTTTCATAGGTATGTGCATAGCATACACAGTCACATTTATACACACACGCAGACATTGATTGTAAAGATGCATATACACAGTTTTGTCTCCCTTTCCCTGCAGTTTGATCACTTCAGTGTCTCAGTGATGATACTTGACCTTGTCTGGCTCTTGGTTCATTTCCTACAGAGACTACACAAACAACATCTCATGGGACTGGGATTGGATGATATAGACAGGTTGTCGATAATGTCACTAGGATCTTTTACTTTTAGCTTCTAAATAGTTTAGTTTGAGAACTAAAATGAAGTATTTCTTAAAAGTTTAATGAAGTAGTGCAATTTTTGTTATCTTTATCTAGTAATTTAGGCATTCTATGCTAGTGTGTTTTGGTAAAGCAAATCTAAGATTTCAGAAAATGACACCAAACTAGTCACCTTTGTGTTTGTTTGTTTGTTTTTTTACAGACACAGTAATTTCATTTCAATCTCCAAACAACTTTACCACATACAGAACTTCTTATAAGATAATTTTTTTCAGAAAATTTATCTCTCTTAAATCAATAAAATCTCTCCAGAAAGACTTCACCCATACCTAGGCACAGAATTTTCATCTCACTCTCTCTCTCTTTTTTTTTTTAAACCATTAGGTCTTCACATAGCAATGACAGGATGTGAGGAATGCTCTGGTTCCAGCCGTTTCCTTGCTTTCACCAGAATTTCTCAGACTTCAGTAATTCTGTTCATCTTGGGCTCCCCACTTCTGACATTTCTACCAAAACGTCCTCGGTGTCTTGGAAACCTCCTGTGTATTTCATGCATGAAAATTGAATTCTAAACACATATCTCCTTCATAGGCTTTACAGATTTCTAAAATTAACATAACTGTCCATCTATGGACGATGGTGGATTGTTGCAATTTACCTAAATAATGTATTGAAAAACAAATAGCTTACCATTTACTCTTCCATCAATATTTCAGGTACTGCATCCCTATAGCCTCCTGTGTTTTTCAAGAAAAAAATTTAAGTGCACATTAGCGATTTTTTTCATTAAACTATACTGCTTAATTTATTCTCTGCATATTTTGCATTTCTTAAGGACACATATTGGATATTGCCCATATCACACAGTATTATAATTTCATAAGCCAATTATAATTATCTCAAACATTTATTATTGAATTACAAATTTGCTTCATAATCAGGCAATTTTCTTTCTTTGACTACCGAGATTATCATGAATAACTATGTAGATGGAATGTCAACAAGGGCGACAGACAGGAGAACATCCAACCTATAGTTGTCAAATGAATGTAGTGAATTTCATTTTGACTTGTTAATGCATGCTTGTCTAGATAAATAAGGCATATAACATATGCACCAATAATCCCATCCCTATTTTTATTGGTTAAGCTTTATATGAAACACATCATTCACCTTAGAAAATATAAGGCAAAGTTTATTTTACTCACTGTAGTTGAAAAAAGAAAGTTAGATGGGAATTTAAAGAACCTTGAACATTGCAACATTTAAGGAGAGAGGAAAATCAGAAAGCCATCTCTAACATCCTCCTGCACAGGAGGCACATGCATGGATTCAGCTTTGCCCTTTTGAAAATTTCTAGCTGACCTTTAGAGAAGTTGAGCTTCTGGGGCTCAGCAGTAATAAAAGAAAGTGTTTCTAATACTGTTACCAATTGTGAACAAAGGAAAACTCATCTACCACTAAAAAATATGTCCTTGGCTTGCTTAACAACTGTTCATTTTAAGCTCGTGAATAGGGATGCTATTTTAAAAGCTACTTATTTAAATGCTTGTGTATATTCACTTTAGATGTCTCAATCTGCTATCTAGCAGTTATAATTCAATCAATTCACCATTCTCTTGTCTGTGATATGACCATAGTCTGAGTACCATGTACCACAGAATCAATGCCAGGGTGGAATATAGAATGAAATACAAATGTTAACAAGCACACACCCTGACAGATGGTACAGAACAAGGGGAGGCACTGGCTAGATAATCAAGGGGAAGGAGTTTGGGCTGCTGCTGAAAATCCTTTTTATCAGTTCCTCCCTTATGTAGAAATGGATGTGAGGACTCATGCATACAGAAGTCTTCCTTTTCTCAGGTTTCTAAAGTTCTCAGCTGCAGTGCTGAGGTTGATTTAGGCTAACCTCTCAGCTCTGTGATTTCTCCTTGAACTTCATTACAACTTTTCATCATACATTCTCTTTCTATGCCATGCACAATTTTCAGGAACTAACAAAAAATCCATTCCTCTCAAAATAGAAATTTCCAGACAACATATCAAACAACAATGGAATGTTTAGTGAGAAAACCAATAATATAAAGATAAGATGTGAGTTGCAAGACACCAGGAATATTGTGGTCCAGGGAGGGAGAAACAAACAAACAAACAAACAAAAACAGTATGAGCAGGGAACTAAAGGAGTTGTTAAATTAAGTGGAAGTCTTCTTATGGATTAGAACATTTTGTATCGCTGAAATCGATTAACTGAAATTATGTAATTATGAAGAAACGTTTGTATTTACTTCTTCTTCATAGAGGCTAGGGAACCAGAACAAGGTGCCACCATCTACTGAGATTTTTTTCAAGGGCCATGTGCTGCTTGAATATCAGCTAGAAAGCAGAAGGGCAAGCAACTGTGTACAGAAGAGAGAACCTCAGCTGTATGTATTTACTGTATAATTGGACTGGAAAAGTGATGGGTGGGTATGATCAATAACCATTATATGAGTGTATAAAATTTTAATATAATAAATATATGCTTTAAAAGAGAGAGGGAGGTGGGGGGGAGAATAGACCCTCAGATCTACTTCTGGATCTGGATGGAGTTGTCATGTTCTGATCTGTCCTAAAGATTAGAACATTACTTGTCCTTGGAGAACCAAAACTCATTCATCATCATTGTAGATTCTACTCTGAATCAACATGTAGGTCATAAACCCTTTAGGGAGGAAGGAATATTTCATAAGAGGTATCTAAGACTGTCAGGAAACCCAGATATTTATAACTATAGCAAAAATGTAGTTATGAAGTAATAATGAAAATAATTTTTTGGTTGGGGTCACCACATCATGAGGAACTATATTAAAAGTCACAGCATTAGGAAGGGTGAGAACCACTGCAGTAGAAAGACACTGACCTATTCCTCAGGTCTGTGTCCTCATGATCCTTGCATCTCCAACTCTACTTCTCATCTGTAGAATATTAGGGACTGAGTCCTACCCCGGTATTGGCATCATTTTCAAATTGTAACTTCTTGTAAATTGTAAGAATACAAATTTAGAGTGTATTAAGAAAATAAAAGTGAGACAATTATAATTAAGCTTTTGTTAGAGCACATTATGTAACTATAAAAAAATTACTGATCCAATCAGATTAAAGTGTTTTTTTTTTGTCCTTCAACTTTAGAGGGTTCCAGTGCTCAAAAGGTTGGTTTTATTGCCTTGAACTTTTGATAAGGAAGAATATGAGTAATGTAGGGTGGACTTACGCATTGTCTCATGACTGAGAAGCAAAGGGAAGTCATGAAAACTCTAGGGTTCTAAAATTCCCTTCAGGGGCTCACTTCCAATGATCTAAAGACCTCCTGTCAGGCCCCACCTCTTAAAAGCTCCACTACCTCCCAGTATTTACCTAGAAGACAAGTCTTTTGACACATAGGCCTTTGGGGAACATCAAGAATCCAAATTACAAGAAAGCAAAACAAAGGAGAAACCATAGTTCAAAATGTGGGGTTAGACAACAACGAATTTTTCTTTTGTCCTTTTGAAGCACAAAAACACGTTCATTGTTGTTTAAAAGAAAAACAACGGGAGTAGCGGGATGGGAAATCTCAGCAGCTGCTAAGAGGAGGGAAGTGAGAAGAGGCATAGCAAACACCAAAGCCCGGCACTCTGCAGCAGGGGTCCACCGCATCTACACTGTGGAAACTGGAGGGCGAGGAGGAAGTTTTTTGTTTGCTTGCTTTATTTTTAATGAGAAAATCCGGAAGTGTCTAGAAAAGCATGCTTAGACGTTTTAGTCAATATCCCAAAGAAAAAGAGAAATTAACCGGGGGAAAGTTATGCTTTTCAGATGCAGAACTCAGAAATGGAGATAGTAGGTTCCATAGTGATGCCTGATAAGAAGAGCACTGCCTCTGGAAGGGGCTTTTAGAAAGGACAAGTACAGTATTCTTGAGGGCTTACTTAGTCACTCCAATTCCTTGACATGTCTTCAAGGGAATCGTGATTCTTCTGGGTGGTCCCTGGACAGCTGAATTACAGGATTCTTAAAAGCAGGAGAAAATAATAAGTAATGTTCTAATCTTTAGGACAGATCAGAACATGACAACTCCATCCAGATCCAGAAGTAGATCTGAGGGTCTATTCTCCCCCCCCCCCACCTCCCTCTCTCTTTTAAAGCATATATTTATTATATTAAAATTTTATACACTCATATAATGGTTATTGATCATACCCACCCATCACTTTTCCAGTCCAAGACTTCCCAGGAAGCCCCTTTACATCTCCCTCCCAACTGCATGCCATCCTATTTATTTGTTGATTTATCTAACTCACTGAGTCTAGTTAGTGCTGACTACATGCACATGGATGGGATCATCCACTGGGAAGAGAGGAACCAATAGTCACTCTTCTAAACAAAATTAACTCCCCTTTCCCTTGAAGTAGCCAATTACCAACAACTTCAGCTTTCAAAGATAACTCAGTATCCACTATTGCCATCATGATAGAATTTTGTGCAGGTCATTTGCAGGTAACCACAACTGCTATGATTTCATTTATCTGACAGCTAGTAGAACTTGATTTCAGAGTGCTCTTCATCATACTCCAGGCATTATAATCTTTCTGCCTCCTCTTCCACAGTGTTATCTAATCCTGAAGAGAGAGAGGGGTTTCTATAGATGTCCCATCTACAGATGAGAACTCATGATTTATTCTCAGTACTTTTGATAGTAATGAGTCTACACTAAACACTATCCACTGTAATAAGATGCCTTTCTGGCCAAGGTTGAAAGTAGCACAGAGTCTTTAATATAAACATAAATACTGCTCCTTTGCCTGGGGGAGGGGGGGCTTTCTGGCCAGGCGGGACAAATGGCTGGGTGTGCAGCGACTTCAAACTCCTCGCAAGCCAGAAAACAGAGCTTCTGGATCCCAGCGCCTCCAGCACACACCATGGCGGACTCTGAGCACCTCTCAGCCCCTGGCTGCTGGTTAGCGTGTACCAACTTCTCTCGCACCAAAAAAGGAATTTTCCTGTTTGCTGAGATTGTACTGTGCCTGGTGATTTTAATTTGCTTCAGTGCTTCGACGTCAGCATACTCATCCCTGTCTGTGATTGAGTGATCCCTGTGATGATCATTGCTGCTGTCCTATTTGTCTTCTACACGTGTAACCTGCACCCCAAGATATCATTCATCAACTGGCCGTGGACTGATCACCTGATCACTTCCACTGTTGTCCTTGTAGAAGGAAAAGGCAGCTCCAAAATTGCCGCTGGGGTACGGGGCATATTTGCTACATCGCTCTATGGCTGTGATGCCTACCTCACCTTCCCTCTAAAGCAGCAAAGACATACAGCAGCCCCTATTGACCCCACAGACGGCCCGTGATCCTCAATCACCTGTCTCTGCTACCTGCAAATAGATCGTCCATCCAAAACTTCCTCTTGCCAGGTGTGGTGGTCTGTGCCTTTAATCCCAACGCTCAAGAGACAGAGACACGTGGATCTCTGTGAGTTGGAGGCCATCTAGAGCTACACAGTGAAACCTTGTTTTAAAAAAAAATACCTCCTCCTATTTCCACAACACTCCCAGTCAATTCTCTGACCCCACTGAAAGTGCTTATGGTACAGGAGATCGAACCTAGAGCCATCTGCGTACTAGGCAGGCACTCTCCGCTGAGCTACATCCCCTGTAAAAGTGCCTTTGATGGGAAAGTTTTGTCTTCTAGCCTGCCAATCAATCCTCCTGGGTGTGGTCACTTTTATGGGTGTGCTTAGGTCCCCCTTTGCTCTGCAGCTGACATGAGTTCTGCTTGAACCATTCCCCGACATAAGCTACAAGATGACTGACCCACTACAAATTACCTTTTCTCTGTGCGGAGTGAGCTGGGACGGGCTAAATAAACAATAAACAGATTGTTAAACATCTATAAATAAATAAATAAATAAATAAATAAATAAATAAATAAATAAATAAACAAATAAATAAATAAACAAACAAACATAAATACTTAGAAAGTAGTTGTACAAAATAATCTTTCAGAAAACATCAATAGGGGTTTCTCTAAGGCCTATGACTGACCTAGTCAAGGTTTTTTGTTTGTTGATTTTGTTTTCCAAGTTTACAAAACAGGACACAGATTCCCCTCTGGGGAGCAAGACTCAGTTTCTTTTTGTGTTTTTAATTTCTTTTATTAAATTTTTAAAATTAATTTTATATACCAACCACAGTTTCCCCTCCCTCCTCTCCTCTCATTTTCTCTCCCCACCTCCTTTCTACCCACCCATCCACTCCTCAGAAAGGGTAAGGCCTTCCATGGGAGTCAACAAAGAATGGCATATCAAGGCAGGACCAAGTTCCTCCCCCGCATCAAGGCTGAGTGAGGCATCCCACCATAGGGAATAGATTCCAAAAAGCCAGCTCATGTGCCAGGGACAGATCCAGTCTCACTGCTAGGGACTCCACAAACAGAACAATCTACACAACTGTCATTCACATGCAGAAGGCCTAGGTTGATTCCATACAGGCTCCCTAGCTGTGGGTCTAGAGACTGTGAGCTCCCACAAACTTGGGTCAGCTGTCTCTGTGGGCTTCCCCATCACCATCTTGACACCCTGCCCCCTTGCTTATATAATCCCTTCTCTCTCTTTTCAACTGGACTCCTGGAGCTCAGCCCAGTGCTTAGCTGTAGATCTCTGCATTTGCTTCTATCTGTTACCAGAGAAGGTCATTTCAGGCACCCTCTCCTAATTGCTGGGAGAGTTAGCCGGGGTCATCTTTGTAGATTCCTGAGTGTTTCCCTGGTACCAGGTTTCTCCCTAACCTCAAAATCACCTCCTCTATCAAGATATCTCTTTCGATGCTCACCCTCTCTGTCCCTCCCCCAACTCAACCATCCATATCCATCATGTTCCCATCCCCTATCCCCACCCTCCATGGCCCCATCCCCACCCCCAGTTTACCCAGTAGATCTCATCTGTTTCCCCTTCCAAGGGCAATCCATGTGTCCCTCTTAGGGTCCTCCTTGTTCCCTAGTTTCTCTAGGTATGTGGATTGTAGCCTGGTTATCCTTTACTTTTCATCTAGAATCCACTTATGAGTGAGCACATACCATGTTTGTCTTTATGGGTCTGCTATACCTCACTCAGGATGATTTTTTTCTAGTTCTATCCATTTGCCTGCAAGTTTCATGATGTCATTTTTCTTTTTCTGCTGAGTAGTACTCCATTGTACAGATATACCACATTTTCTTTATCCACTCTTCAGTTGAGGGGCCTCTAGGATGTTTCCAGGTTCTGGCTATTATGAATAATTCTACTGTGAACATAGTTGAGCAAATGTCCTTGTGGTATGGTTGAGCATCCTTTGAATATATACCCAAGAGGAGTATTGCTGGGTCTTGGGGTAGATTCATTCCCAGTTTCCTGAGAAACCGCCATACTGATTTCCAAAATAACTTGTACAAGTTTGCACTCAAGCAGTGGAAGAGTGTTCCCCTTACTCCACATCCTCTCCAACATAAGCTGTCATCCATGGTTTTGATCTTAGCCATTCTGACAGATATAAGATGGTATCTCAGAGTCGTTTTGATTTGCATTTCCCTGGTGGTTAAGGATGTTGAGCAATTCCTTAAACATCTTTTGGCCATTTGAGATTCTTCTGTTGAGAATTCTCTGTTTCCATCTGTACCCCATTTTTTAATTGGATTACTTGGTATTTTGATATCTTGTTTCTTGAGTTCTTAACATATTTGGAGATCAGCCCTCTGTCAGAAGCCGTGTTGGTGAAGATCTTTTCCCATTCTGTAGGCTACAATTTTGGCAAGACTCAATTTCTATCAAGGGAGTGGTTGAATGCTGCCATAAAAATCTTGCTACTATTACACTAGTGGGCAACCCTTGCTTAGAAGATTTGTATATCATACAGAGCCCAGTAAGGGATAAGACCATTGATGTCTTTTTCCCTGCATACATCTTCCAGCACTCTGAAGTCTGGACTGTAGGGAATGATTTTCTACAAAACTCAGTATCAATTTATCTATGTCCTGTAACAAAAGTGTGTGAGGTATTCAGAAGTAATGTCTTACCATCTAATTGTGGTGGGCAAGTGGAACAGTGGCAATAACCTGTATGTTTTGGATATCTTTGGGGCCTCCATGACTAATAACATACATGGCAGCAACCCATTCTCAACCTGGAGATTTGCATTTAACAATCCATGTGTCCTAGAGTCAACATTGTTTACTAATGTGGAGTACCTCTCTTCTAATTTCTTTTCAAAAATATTTTTAATTAGCTTATAAACTAATGCTGTTTCATAAGGCTCCTTCACATAGCTTTAGTTCTGGTTAACTCTCCTCCTATATTTCCTCTTCCCCATGTCCCTGTCATTGGCCCTGATTGACCCTTTAGCTCCCAGGATTCCCTTCTTATCCATTGTGCCATATATGTTGTATTATTCAATCTTATTTGTATTTTACTTCGATTACAAGATAATAACTTCCCCAGGAGCTCCTTCACTCATACTTCACTTGAGTGACACCTTCCCTTGGCTCCACACTTAGCTAGCCCCACCATTCCATTGCCTACTTGGACCCTTTTGCCACAGCATTTTCACTCTATACTTTCATTCCTTGGTTCAGTGCTGAGTTTTACTTAAAATAGATATAACTGTAGAACTATTTACTAGTTATTCAATGGAAAGGGGAAATAATGAAGTTTTAAAAAGATCAGCCCATCTCTATTTGTGTTATTAAATGTAATCATATGTAAATTCTAAAATTTATTATTCAGAAGATGATCAGGATTCACATATTACCTAGGTGCACAGAGCTAATTGCCAAACAAGGGACTAAATGAATTCAGGTGTCTTTGCCTTATTCCAAATTGGGAAAAAATTCTGTTCTTCTGTTAGAGTGAGAAAAAAGAAGGAAAACACTGGACTGTGGATTATTCTTAAACATTTTATTACTTAATACTTTTACCCCAATGTGTGATTCTTTCAATTTTTAAATGTTTATGGTGTACATACTAAAAAACACAGAGAAAATTCCTAATGAATTACACATATAGAGGGGCATTTCAATCTCACGGGTTAGTGATGATACCAGATAAACTGTTTCAGCTAATTCTTGTTTGTTGTTTATTGATGAAATTACTAAGGCCACTCCACGTAGTTAAGAGGAAGATTTATTTAGTGGGTAACTTACAAATGAAGGGATAGGTAGGTGGCAGGTTCTGGAAAAGACACAGCGCAGTCCAGTGGTGTTCTCTGGAGAACTCTCCTTGGTCTAGCTCTCGCGTCCAGGTCCAGCCAAACAAGAGAGCGCCATGCGTCCCGATCTCAGGTCTTCAGGCCCTCTCTTGGCCCCGCCTTGTAGGCGTGATAGTTACAGAAGCCTCAATGGGGGTTGGAACTTCCAGACCAAAGCTGGAATGGCTACTCACTACAGTTGTTTGTTTGTTTGTTTGTTTGTTTGTTTGGTTGGTTGGTTGGTTGGTTTTTCCAAGACAGGATTTCTCTGTGTAGCTTTGGTGCCTGTCCTGGATCTGACTCTGTAGACCAGGCTGGCCTGAAATTCACAGAGATCCTCTTGGCTTTGCCTCTCAAGTGCTGGGATTAAAGGCATGCATGACCACCACCTGGATGTTTTAGCTGATTCTTACAGAACAGACAAGGGAAAGATTATTATTAATCAACATTATGAAGGAAGAAAGAGAAGACAAAGGAAATATTAACATTGAGCAATGATCATTAAAAAGGACCTGATTTGAAATACAGTTGCCTCTGAGGGGCTTTCTGAATAGTGACTAACTCTCCCTATCCCTAGGTAAGTAAGATATAATAATGCTTATCTGTTCTACATCCACTTCAGGAAGCAGGCTCATATAGACACTGGCTCTGGACTAGTTGCTAGTGTAGTCTGTGACAATGAATACACATCTTAAAAGCTTCTAGTCCCTTAAATAAGGTGGCAAGGTCTGGCAGTATAATAAAAAAAACCAAAAAAAAATCCAAGGGAAATAAAATCAAGAATAATAGTTGTAGTGATTTCCATTGTAGCAAAATAGATTTCCTGTCCTTTGGGAAAAATACAAATAATTAAAAGTAATGTGCATAAAACTGACCTGAACAGTAATGAGATAATAATTTTTCTAGCTGTGTGTTTGAACACTGTGTTTGTAATTTTATCCTCCAATGCTTCAGAGTATTCATTCACATTTATTGATTGCTGGAAACAGTTGTCATTAACAGCAACAACAAGAATATTCAGGAAGCCAAAAAACTTAGTGCTTCTGTCAAATGAAGGAACTATAAAGAAATGTCCTTTCTTTCTTTATCATAGAAACATCTAGTCTACTATATTTTTTTGTAATCTGAATGTACAAATAGTTTAGGTTAGATGGAATCATAATTTATTTCCTCTTGACTATAAACATGTTTAGAACTTGATATCAATAGGTTATAGGAAGTAGCATGTCCTTATTGTTGTTTTAAGAAAAGTGATAGACAGCTATTACTGAGCATAGAGTTTTCTTTAGATAGATATGAACATGTAAAGATCTAGACAAGTTGACTATAACCAATTCTTGTGAAATCAGGCATTTATCTTCTAAATGACACTATTTATTTATCCACCCATGCATGGATGGCTGCATGCATCAGTTCAGATATTTGACAAATGCTTTCCAAGTTTCTGCCCCATGTCTGACCTGGTTTTATGCCCAAGGGATATAAAAATGCCAAGCACAGTCCACATCTACTTTGTGAGGAGACAGAACACAAAAGCATGGTTCCAATGCAACATGACAGATAGGGTAAGTAAAGGGCAAGGAAGTCCCACCTTGAGACCAGAATAAACTCAGCTAGTGCTACAACCATAGGTGCCCTTGAAACCAGCCTCTGCTGCTACTTTGTTTTTATTATCACAGCTCATAAAGAAGGCTGAAGCCATCCTAAACATTCCTGCTTATAACCCAACTTCCCCCATGTGTTCCTGAATGCTAACACCAGAGGACACTAACAAAAACAAAGAACTATAGAATTATTATATCATTACTACTGTGAAATATATTGTCTCTTGTGAATTATCTCTCCACTTGTGATAGGAGACAACTAGGAGAGTCAGAGGTGAAAGAAAAAAAAAAAACAATCAAATCCTGATTTTGCTGCAACTTGGCCCTGTATAGGAAAGTAGCTCCCAGAACTAGTATCAAAACACATTTATCATCATGCTACAACAACATATCATACTCTGAAACAAAGTTTAAACATATTTTATCTATAATCTGAGTTATAGGAGAGATAAATGAAATAATGAGGAGACCATTTTTCATTTTAGCTATGGTGAATTTTTAATTTGAATAGGAGAATAAATGAGATGTTAAATCAGAATATGAGAGCATATGAAGCAGATTGTGGCTCAGCCTGTCCTCAATTTAGAGTATTATACCTTCTTAAATTTAGCTTATTACCTTACTGACTCCTGTGTTAATTTTGTAGCAGGGATGAGAATTAGAAATATGTCACTTCAATATACTTAAGTCAAAGCAAACCTGTGTTCTTTGTTTCAACAGATGTTAAAGAGTAAAAATTTATGTAAGGAGGATTACACATAGATTGCAGAAGAAAATACCATTTCAGAGGTCCATTGTATTTTTAACTTAAACAAATTTCAAAGTATCATCAAATATTTATGACATAAGGTTAGTATTTTTATTCTCCCAAGACAAAGAGAAAAGAAGTTGATCCTTTACAGATTTTTGCCTTACTGCATATTTTCTCTTAACAAAGTGTCTTTTCATTGACTTAATAGTTGAACAAATGGTGCTTTCAATCTTGTGTAATTTGGTCTAAGTAGCTGTCATTTCCTAGGATTAGTGCCAGATGGACCCTGGGAGCATCACTAAGAATTCACTTCTGTAATAGACAGTGCAAATCCATACTTGGTCACAGGTGAAAGAAATGTGGTGGATAAGAGAGGCGCCTGCTCAATGGGAGTCTGTACATGCCTCTTTCTGGTGAGTGTACAGGATAAGGCTGTCCTCTCAGATCAAGTGCGGCAAGACAGGGACAGAAAGTTGTTCTGTGTCTCCACTTGAGTGACCACAGCATCACATAACTGAGCAATGACTTTCTGCAGTGCCACTTAAAGAGGACCCTTCACAACAGGACTCATTATGCATACCCGTTTTGATGAAAGGACTCCAAAGGTAAAGACGTGGGATATGCACCTTTTAAAAAGTAGAGCAAGTTAAATTTAATCCAAAACCCTCTGAGGTCTCACCAGTGTGCAGCCTTCACTGAATGTAGGAAATGAAATAAAATGCACAGCTTTAGGGCTTTATCTTTTACAAGAATTTCTTTAACAACACAAGGAAGTGGTCACCCAAGCTATCTACATCCCTCTGCTGCACTTGCCTCTGAAAATTTCTTAGACACATTTCGCCGTTTTCAGCCATTAGACATTATTATCACCTCCATCTTCACTGAATTCTCAGTGCTTAGACTGCTATTCAGCAATACAGACCCCTTCACCACTCCCTACTGCCCAAAGAATAAATCAAGGAATATGTCATCATTTAAAACATGATTCTCCAGCTTTTTTTTCCATAGACTGGGAACAATAGTGAATAACATAGGTGGGCAGAATCTAAATTCTATGGGATATTGTGTTCCTGTACCAGAGGTTATGGTAATTTTTATGCTTGCTGTTTTGTGGCATTGGTTTTTCTGTCTGTAGAGTGCCACGCCATAGGTCAGTAACTATTCCAGGGATCAAAATAAGAGGGATGACCTATCTTATTTTCCAATCAAAACTGTCCTCAAACAACACTGCAGACTTCTTTTCTTCTTCCCTCCCTCCCTCCCTTCTTTCTTCTTTCTTTCTTTCTTTCTTTCTTTCTTTCTTTCTTTCTTTCTTTCTTTCTTTCTTTCAGATGGAGTCTAGCCATGTTTACTAAGGGATTCTCCAACTCATGGACTCACGTGATCCACCTGCATTGGATTGCCTCATTGCGGGGTCTAAGTGTCCATATCAGCCCCACCCTGGTGCCCACATGTATACTGGTTTTGCTCTTCAGTTAACAAAACTCACATTCTGAGTTGTTTCCATGAGTTTTTTTTTTTTTTTTCAGGGTACACTAGCAATACCTTCAGGACAGTGTCCTCATTATTTTCTTTGTCTTACTCTATGGTCTTGTGTTCTGGGAACATAGTAAATGTTTAGCAGATGTTTGACACATTGGTTTACCTGGAAAATAAAGCTGCAGATATTTTTCTCCTTTCACTGTCCATCTGCCCACTTTTCCTTTAGAGACCTATTTCATCATCTCAATTCCACCTTCTGACAGCCAAGGTTTTCATTTCTCTGATGTTGATATACATTTTTATAAGGCTTAGCTCCTGTGGACTTATTAATCATGTGATTATTTTTCTATACAACTCTGATACACATAGGGAAGTCATAGGATAGCATCCTTGTGACAGTTTATGAGCAGCAAGAAGAAATAGGAAGGCAATCATATCTTATCAAAAATATTCACAGTACAAAGTGTTTAAATTTTTTAATGAAAAATAATATTTATACTATGTCACAAACCCCCAAATCTATTAAATTGTTTATAACTTTTGTATTTCAGTTATCAAATCATTTCAGATGCTTGAAGAAATTTGCTCCAATAAAATGTTTACATATTTGAGAAGTACCAATGGATCATATTTTCTGTAAATGTAAATCAAAAGTGAGAAAAGCAGTGGTTGAGAACTATTAGAAACAACATGAATGAAGTGTCACATTACTAATCAGCTGTTGTTCTATGTGGGAAAGACAAAAGCAGACAGCTGCAATGAATGAAATGAGTGTGGGTGCTGAACACTGGAAAAGAATTCTCTGGACTTTCTACATTCACATGGGGAAAACATAAAATATGAAAATCAAATTCCTGTTTTAAAAAACTGTCCAGAATGGTTCAGCTCCTCCAACTTCAGACAAGGTACAGAATCTCTACCTTTTCTGTTCTCTTTAATTTCTCTAATTTTAGTTTTATCATTTGTTTCCTTTGCGTAATGATTAAGATTTTTCCAAGTCTGAGCAAAGTGTCCCTGCATAGGCCCCAGGTTCCAAACAGCCAGCTCATGGACTAAGGACAGGTCCTGGTCCCATTGCCTGGATGCCTCCCAAACCGTTCAAGTTAATCAACTGTCTCACTTATCCAGAGGGCCTGATCCAGTTGGGGGCTCCTTAGCTATTGGTTCATAGTTCATGTGTTTCCACTAGTTTGGCTATCTCAGCCTGGGCGAACGGAGGAGGGGACTTGTCATGCCTCGATTGAATCTACCAGGCTGAGCTGAATCCCCAAGGAGTCCTTGCCCTGGAGGAGATGGGAATGGGGGAGTGGGCTGGGGGGAGCGTGAGGAGGGGGGGCTGGAGGAGGGAGGACAGGAGAATCCGTGGCTGATCTGTAAAATTAAATTAAATTATAAAATAATTTTTTTTTTGGTTTTTCGAGACAGGGTTTCTCTGTGTAGCTTTGCACCTTTCCTGGAGCTCACTTGGTAGCCCAGGCTGGCCTCGAACTCACAGAGATCCACCTGCCTCTGCCTCCCGAGTGCTGGGATTAAAGGCGTGCGCCACCAACGCCCAGCATAAAATAATTTTTTAAAAAAAAGATTTTTCAAGTCATATATTGTCCCAATGTTTTGTAGTTCTTTTGAAGGTACCACTGCTGTGTAAGACTGTTAAGTTTGTGTTTGATTTTGAGATTGTGCCTCATATAGCCCAAGTTGGCCTCATTTGCTTTACAGCCAAGGCTGGAATTGGTCTCCTAACATCACTGCCTCTACACCCTAAGTGCTATAATTACAAGATTATGTCACAATGTCTGTCTAGATTTGTAGTGATTTTAATGTGTTATTTATGTGTGAGGCTGGTGGTGTGCATGGTTTCTGTTGTGAATGCTAAGGACTGAGACTGGTGATGGGTGAATGTTTGAGGTATGACAGCTGCAGGCATGTGTGGTGGACGTTGTTGGCAGGAAGGCTACAGCCTCATTTATGGGTGCAGCTCGGGTGACTGTAACTGGCCACATGTTAGGTGCTTAATTATATAGGCTAAGGGCAAAAGCCAGCTCACCTCTTCAATGGGGGGTCAGTGTTTAAGACTGGCTGGAATCTGCTGCCTGCATGTGTAGTGGTGAAGCTTCAGGAGAGCCTGGGAATGGTGGCATGCACATCTGTGGCAGAAGGAGCTAGTGAAGGTCCAGGTAGCACTGTATTTCAGCTAAGGCTATTATTGATGGGTTAATGGTGCACCTGGCTGTTGACAGGTTTTCACTCAGAGATCTCTCTAGGAAAATAAAGAACGGAGGGGAGAGAAGGAGGAAGGGAGAGAGGGAGAAGGAAGGAGAGAGACAGAGACAGACACAGAGAAAGAGAGGAGAACTAAGAAAAACAAACAAACATATATATGTATGTATATATACACATACGTGTGTGTGTGTGTGTGTGTGTGTGTGTGTGTACTGCAGAGTTTCAATGGGAAAAACTGTAGGGAATCAGGTAATCCCCTTGGGATGTGCTCACTGCTATTTTCTTCCTGGTAAAAGTGGCTGCAGTGGCCCTACTGCAAAGGGTGGAGATCACAGTGTTGAAAACTGAAGGTGATGCCCATCAGCCGTCAGGGCTTCTGAAGCCCTCAGTGTTAGACAAGGCAAGGATGACAACTGAGCCCATCATGGAGTTGATGCGGGCGGCTCCCCCACTGCCTCTGTGACTAGCCTTATCCAGATAGCACAGCTAGGATAGCGTCACTGACAATCTACGTGCTCTGAAACCAACGTGGATGCTTATGGTCCTTGGGCAGTGTCCCAAAGTGCTGGGTATAAAAAGTGCTAGCTTACCTCCTGCTTGTCTCAATGCCAGGAGAACTTGTATGATTGGCATTCCTTCCTATCAGTTCAGAACACAGTCAGCCTGGGTAAAGGAAGGTGCTTGTCACAGGAGACAGTACTTATAGTGTATTCTGTTATTCTTAGTTCCTTGCTGTCTGTCCACGGTGTTACCGAATCCCTAAAGTGCATTCGGAGTTATCTGGAAATACTTTCCTTTGTGATTAGCAGTTTCTGATGGCTTTTGACACCCCTCAGGTGAAATCTTTTCTTCTGGAGCAAAGAAAGCTGGGATATTCTCCCTGCAGCCGTAGTCATGTCCTCCTCCTCATTTTACGGGATTTTCTATGTTAAAAGACAATAAAACCCTCAGTAGCCAGTGTTCATGGATGAGTCACTGGTTCCTTTTGCTACCTGTGAAGTATTTTCATTTTCCCTTTCTTCCTTCCTTCCTTCTTTTCTCTTCCCCTATCTGTCTTCCTCTCCCTCCCCCCTCTTTCTTTTCATTTTTGCGTTTGACATACTGTGTACTGAACCCAGGGTCTCACACATGCAATCCAAGAGCTCTACATCGAACAACACCCTCAGCCCCACTTCTATGTTTTGAGAAAAAGTCTAAATTATCTAAATTGGTTTTAGATTTGCAATGCTCCTGCCTCAGCTGTCAAAGTGACTGGGGCCATATGTCTGAGCCACCAGGTTTGTTTATATCCATTTTTTTTTCTTCATGGGCCCAGGTATTTTCATAACAATTATGAAACAGAGACCTCAATCCTGAATGATTTACATTCTATAAAGGTAACACTTAAATGAAAACCAGTGTATCTTTATTATTGAAGGCATCATCAAAAATCAGATCTATAGCATTAGAGAAAATTTATGAGGTAGGTAAATGGATCTATCAACATAATCTCACAATCTATAAACTTTATAAGAATATTTTAATAACTAATAATCCAAAAAACTGTTCATCCATTCAAACCAGTAAACCGAGGTAAATAAACAGTATATGATAGTTACATATGTGATCATCTATTTTGGCTAGGACATTGAGATATTGGGCAGTCTGGATGTGTGTATGAAGGTTGTTTTCATATGTGATTAAAAGTTAAGAGAGTCTAAAAAAGGGGGTTATCCTACATACCTGAGGTAGTCTTCATCAAGCAATTGAAGGGTCTTAAAAGAAGAACTAAGGTATCCTAAGGAAGAAAACCTTTTGACTCCAGAATCTTCCTGCTTCAAGATTCAATGTTCTTCACTGAGTTTCTAGCTGCCCAGCCTTCTTGGCCAGAAAAAAAAATGATAAGTTATTATTTGAGCTAATTCCTTAAAGTTGTTCTCTCTCATATATATAGTATGTGATTTTGTATATGTGTATAGATGGTTATCTATAGATAAACAAATATATCCTTTTGGTTTTCTTTACTTAGATTATTCTTCTAGAGACAAAATTTCAAAAAAAATTTTAGAAATGGAAAATACAAACCATTGTTTTGTGTAACTCTATAGTGAAACCTTCGGTTTATCTGTTTGTTGTAGAATAATCTTTTTGTACACTGTGAAGATGTGTCTTGGTCAATGTGCCTTCTAATTGGTTTAATAAAGAGCTAAATGGCCAATAGCTAGGCAGGAGGTATAGGCAGGACTTTCAGGCACAGCAAGGACACTGGGAAGAAGAGAGGCATATAAGTCAGCCAGACACAGAATGAGTCAAAAATGCATAGAGGCAAAAGCTACAAAGTAAAACGGAGACTAATAAAAATAAGAGTTAGTTAGGAACAAGCCAAAACTATAGGATGAGTGTTCATAATTAAGAAGCAGTCTCTATCATTATTTGGGAGCTGGCTGGCAGGACAGAGAAAGTCTCATCATATCTATTCCTCTTTGATTATCATAGTTCAAGCAAATCGTGACAATTTGTATATGTGTGCATATGTGTAGGTGTGTATACATGTGTGTATGGGTGTTTTAGTTTTAGAATTTTGTTTATTTTAAAATTATATGAACAATTCCTGTTTTAAAATGAAAATCCAGTCCCTTCATGATGCACTGTCAATGGCCATCAGCAATCAATCTATTTTCAGATAATCTTCTTAAGGATTAGGAGGATTAATCAGCCCTTCTTATTAATCAGTCCTTCAGCTTTAAATCACTTAAAGTTAAAATATAGTTCAGTTCAAATCCGTTCCATTGGACTAGAGGTGGGTTATATTTGTATCATTTAAAAAATAAGCGAGAAAAGCATTTTCGAAAATGAAGCTGGATTTTGATTTGTGTCTGTAACTGTTATTACTTATGATTGCATTTTTAAAATTGAAACCACTATTTGGCACAAATGTTAATATAAATTTGATCTGATTTTAAAAGGTTGATCATATTTTACCATTCTGTGACTTTTTGGTTTTTGACTTCTATCGCTGCGATAAATTATTTCTAAGGAAAGGTTACCGTATTTTTATACTTCCTCTATGTTCCTACAGTCACGATAAAAGATTTTATTCCCTTTCAGAGAACACATCAAGGAGCAGTTTTCCTCTCAGGGAATCGCTGTACAGAGTTATCACTCGCAGTCTGTTGCAAATGGCCTGCTTTCAAATTCTTGATGCTAACTCGACATTTCTAAACGTGAACACGAGTTGTTTCTGAGCTCTTCTCTAATAAAGTAGGATACGTAGTCACATGCCCGTCAGAACCTGTACGCCCAAGCTGTGGCCTTCACACTGCTCAAGACACAAGTAAGAGCATCTGCGGCATACTGAAGTAGTGTCCCACGACAAGGGCCAGGAGAGAAAGAATTTGAAACTTTATTAGCCGTCTCTCCTGTGACATTGCAGCAGAACAAATCATACAAGACTATGCGAGTGCTAAGGGGAGCACTGTAATTATTTTCCCTTGGGAACGAGGGTTCTTTTACACCAGAAATGTAGATGTTGCCATTGAAAGCGTCAATCACACAGTAAAACAGACAATAACTGATTGCGTAATAGTCATCTTGTTAACAATTTGGGAGATTGAGCAACCTTTCTGATTAAAGCATTGACACTGATTTATGAACTCTCAGAAAACTCTGCAATTAAATAAAAGCAGAATGTGAAGCATAATGAAAATATTTCCTAAGTCACCACCTCTTCCATTGTGTGGAAGCATGAGTAAATCATTCACAGTGGTTGAGGGTTGAAATGAGACAGAGTCCGTGGAGCTGGTAAGTTCCCACTATGCAGCTTCATTATTTGACTGCCTCCAAAGAAGACAGAAAGCAGAATGCCAGAGAAATGGCAAGAAAGCTCCTCTGCAAAAGGAACTCCAAATCCCAAAGATAACAGCCTCTTTCCTTCTAAGGAACACGTTCATGGGTGCCAGACAAAAATGTAAACTGCATGGATGGTAGGAGCATTTCCCCTGACTTTCACATTGTTTGTCCAATGGAGTTAAATAAACTCTTCAAAGATGCAAAATAACTCATTTTGTAAGTTGATGCTAAAGAAATATAGGAAAGTTCACAATGATCTCCAAACCTAATGGGTCTGAGTAGGGCTGAAACTGTCAGGAGGAGAAAGAATAAATGCAGGGAAAATTTTACCAATCCTGCTTTGCTCGGAAACTTCATTTCTCTAATTTACCTTTTCAGAAAAAAACATCTAAAGATTGAATACAATCTTTATTATGTAAATAAAACAGATAAATCTTTGAGACTTGAAATATTTTGCTTTTAACTACAAAATACATTCAAAATTCAAATCAGTACCTATTTTATCTAATATCCCTAATATTTCCCATGCATAATAATGACTTTCTGTATAATCATTCATTAATCATATGACACAAATGTAAGGATGATACTTCCCTAACCTTCTCACAGCGCATGTGAGTATCTATAGTTGTATCACCAAAATACATAAGAAACCTTGACCTACAGCTTGCAGGACAAAGCATGTAATTACTAATACTTAAGTTTTATCTTTCTCTTTCCATGCTACAGTGAACCAGAAGGCATTCTCAAGGGATTACAACATGGTATAGCCTGAATGAATAAACATATATCCACAATGAACTGAGGCTGGATATGTACACCAATAAAAAATAATTTTGATTGTGTTAAGACACAGAGTTGCTTGATTTCATCACTACAGTCACAATTTGCCAATGTTGGTAAAATTAATACTTATATTGCTTAAAGTTTTGAAAACTCACAGAATAGAACAGTTCATTAAAGAACATACAAAAGGAAACACATCATACACAAGGGATGTTTAATGCTTATTATTGCATTTAATTCCTCTTACAACTTGAATTTTATCATCTTCATTGAGGAGAGGATGTAAGGGTTCATGTGGTGGTGAGGATTTATATTTGTGCTGTACAGTAGCTACCAGCTGAATGAATGTGGACGCAAATATCCAAGTTCTGGATTTCTTTTACTTGTCCTTCATCAAATTCAGTTCTCAGTGCCAAACCTCATAAAGATGTTTCAGATCTAAATGGACACCCTTGCCAGGTTTCTCAGCTGCATTTGATATTATTGATGTTCCCCTTCTCGAAGGTCTATATTCTTTTGACTTCAGTGATACCATTTTTCTTTACTTACTCTTTCATCTTTCTGTGCCTCATTCACAGACTGGACTTCCTCTGTCCGGTC
>CABHPQ010155703.1:0-17468 GCA_902168405.1 Peromyscus aztecus | reverse complement strand
GACCTAGAGATGGTTCAGTTGAGAGTTGTTCAGTTTCCGTGAGTTTGTAAGCTTTCTGTAGTTTGTGGTGGTGTTGAAATATAACTTTAAACTATGGTGATCCAATGAGATACAGGAGGTTATTCCAATTTTCTTTTCTACCTGTTGAGCTTTGCTTTGTATGTGGTCAATTTTAGAGAAGGTTCCATGAGGTACTAAGAAGAAGGTATTTTTTTTTTGTGTTTGGGTGAAATGTTCTATAGATATCTGTTTAGTCCATTTGATTCATAGCATCTGTTAGTTTCCTTATTTTTCTGTTAAGTTTCTGTCTGGCACATCTGTCCATTGGCGAGAGTAGGGTGTTGAAGTCTCCCACTGTTAATGTGTAGGGTTTGATGTGCGATTTAAGCTTTAGTAATGATTCTTTTACAAATGTGTGTGCTCTTGTATTTGGAGCATGAATGTTCAGAATTGAGACTTCATCTTGATGGATTTTTCCTGTAATGAATATGAATGTCCTTCTCCATCTCTTTTGATTAATTTTAGTTTGAAGTTTATTTTGATAGATATTAGGATAGCTTGCTTCTTGCATCCACTTGCTTGGAAAATCTTTTCCCAACCTTTTACTCTGAAGTAATGCCTGTGTTTGAATTTGAGGTATGTTTCTTTTTTGCAACAGAAGGATGGATCTTGTTTTTATATCCATTCTGTTAGTCTGTGTCTTTTTATAGGCAATTGAGTCCATTGGTATTAAGAGATATTAATGACAAGCAATTGTTAATTCCAGTTATATTTTGGTTTTAGTGGTGGTGGTAGTGTGTGTATGTTTCTCTTCTTTGGGTTTTGCTGTTGCGAGATTATCTATTACCTGTGTTTTTGTGGATGCAGCTAAATTCTTTGGGTTGGAGTTTTCTTTCTAGTACTTTATGAAGGGCTGAATTTGTGGACAGGTATTATTTAATTCTGGTTTTGTCATGGTATATCTTGTTTTCTCAGTCCATGGTGATTGAAAGTTTTGCTCAGTATAGTAGTCTGGACTGGTATCTGTTGTCTCTTAGTGTCTGTAAAATGTTTGTCCAGGTCCTTCTGACTTTCAGAGTCTCCATTGAGAAGTTTGGTGTAATTCTGATTGGTCTGCCTTTATATGTTACTTAACCTTTTTTCCTTTGTAGCTCTTAATATCCTTTCTTTATTCTGTATGTTCAGTGTTTTGATTATTATGGGGAGAGGGGACTTATTTTGGTCCAGTCTATTTGGTATTCTGTAAGCTTCTTGGGCCTTCATAGGTATGTCCTTCTTTAGGTTGGAAACGTTTTCTTCTGTGATTTTGTTGAATATATTTTCTGTGTCTTTGACCTGGAATTCCTCTCCTTCTTCTATTCCCTTTATTCTTAGGTTTGGTCTTTATATGATGTCTCAGATTTCCTGGATGTTTTGTGTTAAGAATTTTTTGGATTTAACTCTTTTTAACCAATGAATCTATTTCCTCTATTGTATCTTCAATGCCTGAGATTCACTCTTTCATTTCTTGTATTCTATTGGTGATGCTTGCATCTGTAGTTCCTGTTCACTTACCCAGATTTTTCCATTTCCAGAATTCCCTTGGTTTGTGTTTTCTTTATTACCTATTTCAATTTTCAAGTCTTGAACTGTTTCCTTCACCTGTTTGATGGCTTTTTTCTTTGCTTTCTTTAAGGGATTTGTTGATTTGCTCCTATATTTGTTTGTCTTTTCCTTCATTTCTTTAAGAGAATTTTTCATTTCCTCTTTAAGGGCATCTATAATGTTCATGGAGTTATTTTTAAGGTCATTTTCCTCTGCTTCATCTGCATTGGGATGTTCAGTTCTTGCTGTTGTAGGACCACTGGGTTCTGATGGTGCCATATTACCATTTAAGTTGTTGTATGTAGTCTTATATTGCCATTTACCCATCTAGGTTGGGAATAGTTATAGGTACATGTGTTGATTCTTGTGATGTCTTTGTTGGATGGGTCTTTTCTTCCCCTATTTTCTATTTCCTTTATTGTCTTTTGGCCTGATTGGCCAAGGGTTCTGGTGGTTGGCTGCTTCAATTCCAATAGAGTTGCCTCAGCTGAGATTTGTGGGGGTTTGGGTGCCTAAATGCAGGATGTACTTCAGTTCTTCTGGCTTGTGTGGGCTTTACTTGTGCCTGTGGAGTCTGTTCTTCCTACTGGTGTGGGTTCTGCCTGTGCCAATGGAGACTGTTCTTCCAACTGGTGTAGATGGTGCTGGTGCCAATAGGGGCTGCTGTTCTTCCAACTGGTGTAGATCATGCCTGTACAGGGGCTGCTGATGTTGCAGTGGATGGTTGGCCAAGGGGAGAATGATGGGGTCGGTGGTTTGGGGTGGCAGAGTGGGTTGTAGAGGTTACAGAGTCCAACGGGTGTCAGGAGAGCAATGGAGATCCACTAGAAGTTTATGAATTTTCTTATGTCTTCCAACACAGTGTGTTACAGTGGAGAATTCTGTAATTAGTCTGGCATCTGCCTCATCACCACTTAAAAAATGTAAATCAAAGCAATAACCCCCGACATCTAAACATATATGCTACAAGAAAGAAACATACATGCGTAATTCACATGTCACTTTTTATGAAACACCCCATGGAGGTTACTACAGAGGTTAGGCGGGCATTGCACTAGTGATACAGTCAACGTGTGTCTATCAGGTATAATATATAACTAAACAAACAGAGGGAATATAACCCTGCACTTGACTTTCATGGCCTTAAACGTGCTTTGTCACCACACTTGCTCATTCATGAATATTCATGTGTGTTGCTTTTCTGAAACCAGAGCCTGTACTCCTTGTTTTTGTAATGTGACTATACTCCATAAAGTTGTTTTATATCATTCTTGCAGATATTTACATGGGACACTCACAATTAAATAAAATGATAATTAAATTCTCTTGCACAAGGTGAAATTCTTAGCAAATTGAAAACAGAAACAAAGTTACTTCTTTTCTTTTCTTTCTGTTTTTTTTTTTTTTTTTTTTTCCCCAAAGACAAGATTTCTCTGTGTATCCCTGGCTATCCTAGAACTTGCTCTATAGACCAGGCTGGCCTCGAACATAGAGATTCACCTGCCTCTGCCTCCCGAGTGCTGGGATTAAAGGCATGTGCCACCACCACTGCTCCTCTCTCTCTCTCTTTTTCAAAGCATTTATATAGTGTGTTTGTGTGCGCATGTGCACCACAGCATACATTGGGGTCAGAGGTGAACTCCCAGGAGTCTGTTCCTTTCATCACATGGGTCCCAGGGATCAAACTCTGATTGTAAGGCTTTAGGGAAGTGCCTTTAACCACTGAACAATCTCACCAGCCCAAAGTTATGTTCTTATTTCGCCAGCTATGTGATTTGTTTAAGATATGAATTTCTGGCATTTTTCTCACCTTTTTTTAAATGTTACAAAGCACTTTCCCCAACCCCCAACTTTCTTTTTTTTGCAGTTCTAGAGATTAAACCCCAGGCTTTATCCAGGCTTGGCAAGTTCTCTACCACAGAGCTCTACCCTAAGCCCCAGAGCAATTATTTCTCATACAAGTTTGATATTTGTCTTTATATAAGATGTTTTTCTATAGTAAATTAATAAGTGTATATTTAAAGATTTCAGGCTCCTACATGGTAAGTAATAAAAGTGGTTTATAAAACAAAATGTTTCATGGCATCCTCCATAATTTTCAAAATTGTAAAGGGCTACTGAGACTAAAATTTTGATATGAAAAGAAGTGGAGTTATACTTGCATATAGTATGAGATTTATTTAAGGCGCAAAACATCTTCCCACAGTGAGGGCCTGGCAATTTCCTCTAGGTTTTACCAAGGGGTGTGTGTGTGTGTGTGTGTGTGTGTGTGGTGTTGTTGTTGTATTGCCTTACACATACTGAGTTCATACTCTTCAACTGAGCACTCACCTCAGAGATGCTTGGCAGTCCAGGAAGTGTCTAGAAAAGCCAAACTTCTAGATTCAGTGAGTCATTTGCTTAATGTACATAGGTGTCAGCTATATAAACATACTTGACAATTTATTTTCTAAATTTGAGTAAAGTTTGTAGATTAATAATAAAAGAAGCCAATAAAATATCATTTTATGTGAATAACTCACACTTTATACATCAATGGGGATTGATGAGCATTTCAAGTTAGAATTTGTTTTTTCTTCAGGCTTAAAATTATTTTATTTCATCATAAAATGAATCTGAAAAATATTTGGAAACAAGGGAAATCGACATTTTGAAATAATGGAAATTCATTATCATTATTATTATGTGTAACTATTCAGTATCTCATAAGCTAGTAAAACTTTATTTCCATTCTTTTTTCTTCAAGATAAAACTAGTCAGAGTGAATTTGTGTTAATAAGGATGTATGTCCTCTTTATCCGGAGAACACAAAAGGCTTAAATGACAACAGGAAGACAAAGTGCCCTTGTCACGTCCCTCCTCCCCTGAACTGACCCTTGCCATCTTGGATATAGCCTCCAGCCCGCTTGCCGGGGATTCTGTGGGTGGCCATTTCAAACTGAGCGCTAGAAAATGAGATCCATCCACCCTAGCCTGTGACACACAGTTCAGCTGACACTAGGGCAGGGTCAGTGCCTGTGTGTTCCAGGTCAGGTAGATCACGGAGCCATCTATGAAAAACAAAGAAAACGAGGCTCATGTCGGTGAAAACTTTTCATTCTGTGCTGTAAGCTATACTCATTATATTTTAAAACAACAAATTGCTGAGAAACTTTAAAGTGAATTAGACTTTGGTATAGTTAAGGAAAGGACTTGTTTGGCTCTGTCTTGGTGGTAGGGATCACAGAGGCCAAAATGATCTTGGAGTTAATCTTATCTTTTTTGGGGTTTAAAGAAATTTTTTTTCTCCAGAAATTGAGTTAAAGAGAGATTAAATGGTAGCAGGGCAGAAACACTCTCTGGGTCCACAGACTCTCTCACTTTATTGTGTTTTCAGCTGCATCCCATTGCATCCCTGCCCCCCTCATCTGCCTGTGTGATACACACAGTGATCAGAAGAGTTGAGAAAGTCACTGTGACATGGGAGCTTCCTATCTGGTCTTACTATTCTATCCCTAACAGTTTCTGTTATAACAAATGAAGAAATAATGAACATTTGATGATATGTGGGCACTCTCTCATCTAAATAAAAGCTTAAGGAAATATTTTCACTACTCCAGTGGGAGGAAAGACTTCCCAGAGTCACTGACTGAGCTGCCACTGGTACCAACTCAGAGCTGGAAGTCTGGAACCTGAACCATCGATGCCCCATCCTGGTGTGTGAGTTGGAAATTGGAGAGAATTCCCTATGCTATAATCCCACCACAAGGAACTATGGGGAATATTCTTTGCCATGTTTCTCAGTTAAAATAGGAAAGGAAATACTGGTTTTTGTATTCATGCAGTATGCATTGTACCTTCATAGATTTAAAAAAAAATGAAGAAATTAATCTGTTTCTGTTCTTAAAGTTTAAAGATAATTATATTATTTTTACTAATTGATATAGTAATTTCATTTTGTGTACTCTTTCTTAAGTATTAAAAAGATATTGAAACTGAAAAGTCAAAGCTCAGATGTTATGCTTGAGAATAAATCAGCAGTTCTCAACCTGTGGATCTTGACCCCTTTGGGGATCACATATCAGATATCCTGCATATCAGATATTTATGATTCATAGCAGTAGCAAAATTACAGTTATGAAGTAGCAATAAAATAATTTTATGGCTGGGGGTCACCACAACATGAGGAACTGTATTAAGAGGTCGCAGCCTTAGGAAGGCTGAGAACCACTAGAATAAATGCTTTAACATAGTCATGAATATGGTATAATGGTTCTAGTTATCACTGAGTTTCTGCCGCAATAGTTCAGACTCAAACTGCTCTATGAAAAGTGTCATTCATATTTAGGTCATGTTTTAGGACTTGGGAAAATATCATCCCATTATCAGGAACACTCTGATAATTTTTTTTTATCAGATGAGATTATTTTATCAGATGAGATTTTTTTCCTTTTTTAAATTATTTTTCTCTCTTAAATTTTATTTTATTTTATTTTGGTTGGGGCTTGGTTTGCAAGGGCAGAGGGCAGATACAAAGGGATAGAAATGAATGGAACTGAGATACATAAGGTGAAAAACACAAAGAACAAATAAAAGGAAAGTTTAGTAAAAAATGTGGTAAAGATGAAGGAAAAAAGTACTGAGATGATAAGTTTTTCAAAATGGCTTTTACCATCAGAGAGGGCACAGTTTTATGGGGGAAGAAAGGCAAGTACTGGCTTGGTAGGATAAGGTAGCTCTGAGGAAGAATGTTTGATTAAAGATTAGAAAGATGAACAGAAATTGTCCAAACCAAAAGGGCACGAAAGCACATTGCAGTTGGAGAAGATAGTAGGTATTGATGAAGGAACAGTCTGGTATGGAAAAAAAAAAAAAAACAAGGAAGGCCGGCGTGGTCAAAGTGCAGCCTGAGTCTCGAAGGGGATAGGGTGTGGCCAATGTACTAGAAGGCTGATAGAGTCATCCACAAAGAGATGGTACTGGCTTGAGTAAGGATAGCTAGACATGTATTGAGACTGACAAGGTAGTATTTGGAAGAGAGAAAACAGGAATCATGAACAAAACAAATTTGTAGCCAGATGCATGGTAGTATTATTTTTTGAAATTGAAAACCTTGCATGTCCGAGTCATCGGGGACAGTCAGTAGGTAGGTACATGTTTGAGTCAATGTTCCAAATACATTTAATCAGGCCTGTAAGCACACACTGATGTTCAGTGTTGTTCTGCTGATATGGGATACAGACTACATGTGTCCCTTTTCAGACGTCCTCCTCTCTAGCACCCCGTTCTCACTCTAAGATGAGCTCTATAGCTTAATCAATAGAATTCCTGCTCTTTGACTTCAAGTTATTTTTGCCATCAGGGAGTCCTATCAAGAACTATGAAGCTCTGAAGAATTTACCTTCCTTACAGTCCATGAGTTATCTCACCACACTATCAAGGATGCTACAGAAAGTATAGCATCTGTGTTTGGAGACAAGAAAAAGTATACCCCAGTGAAAGAAACAGCTAAAATAGCACGAGCATTTCTTGGGTCTGTTCTCAAGTTCAGATGTTCACAGGACACCGTGAAAAGTTCCCAGTGATAGCTATACCAGAAGAGCCTTTGCCTTAGGAAACCTAATGTAAAGATGGGAGTCAACACGTGTGGGGTGGCTAGGCAGATCCCCTGCCTTCTAAAACAGCTTGCTATACGAGCATCCTTGAAAGTAGAGACAAAGGCAGCTTTGCCTCTACGTACAGGATGTACAGAAATACAAAAATCCCATGTATAAAATTTCCCAACAATCCTCAGAAAATTATCAGTAGAAATGAAGTAAGTGTGAACACTCACCTTATTTATTGATATTTCTTATTTCTTTCCTTTGGAAATTAATGGCTCTGTTTATTCTTCAGCAGATGGTCATTGCTTCTTCCATCAGGATGACTCCATACATAGCCCTGCCCTACACAGCATTCATAACTCTCTCTCCGTTCAGTGTGTAAGAATAGAGAACGTGCCTCCTTTGCTCTAGTCTAGGGTTAGGCTAACACCCGAAGGACCCTCATATATTGGCTCTTTGTTGTAAATAGCTTCTTTCAGCTAAATCCTTCCCGTTCTCCCTAATCAAGTGTACCATCTGTTTGCTGCTGGGATCTTGAATGAGCCAGATCTCTTAGTTGTGGGAGTTGAGATAGTAGTGGGACCCACTGCCGAGTGAGAAGAAAAGCAGCGGGAAAACCCTGGTCCACTGGTGTTCCTGAATGAGCAGAGAAACACGGGCCCACATAGAAGCTTGAAGTTGCCATAAAAATTTGGCTTTTAGCTTTTGACATAAAATATTCCTCTTAAGAATTTCAACACTGGAGTCATGTGGGGCTCTGCCTAAGATGGAGATGTGTGCAGTTTAGTGTGGGTGGCTGTAGAGGACACTCGGTGGGCTGAAAATCTGAGATCCGGGCTGATTTTGTTACCTATGCTATAGGCTCAGGAGTCTGACTTTTATGCTATACAGCAAGTACCTGTTTCAAGAAATGCTAAAACTGTCAGTTTTTTTTTATTTTTAGTGAGAAATACCACTGTCCTCCAAGTAGAATATGTAAATCTACATATGTAAGTCTACTTATAAGCATGTTTTTGGATCCCTAGAAGTTGCTAAGTTCAGTTACTTGTTAAATAAAATGTTTCCCAGGCTAGCCACCTCTACTTCCTTGATTTACATTTAAATGTGATATTTCTGCTTTGGATTGTCACAGAGTTTCTTTAAATGTATTTCCGAGGTGTCTGTGTTTATAACTCTCTTTGTGCTTTTCTTCCATGTGGCAGTAGTCATATTTTGCTCTCAGGAGGACTCTTGTGCATCCATTTTGTGTGGATTCCATTATCTGTGGGCATTAGGAGTTTTATTTCCTCTTGCCTTCTCTGGGTATCCTGACATTCTTGGTAATATATGGAGACAGGATGTGTGTTCTCTCATACATGAAATTTAGCACAGCTAAGGGATAATCTTTGTGAAAGATGGAGGTGAAGAGGCCTGTGAAGTACATTAACAAGCATTAAGCACAGGTAAATATTGCTATTATTTTTATTAATGAAATTATTATAAGATGCAGCATCATTTTACTACCAGCATGTTTACCGAAGCCTTCATGTTTACTTTCTGCTTCCTATTCAGTGTGCTTCACATTACTCATGACAGAGCATTAAAGTCAGATGAAGACATTTTTATTACTCAAGGTAGGGATTGTTCAAATTTTTTGAAAGTTAGAGAATGAAGCTGATACTCATACTAAGTAGTTAGATAATTTCCAATGAGTTGTGCAACATTATACAAGAAGGAATACAAAAGTATACAAGGTACATGAGCACATTGCTCTACAGGGAGATGTAACATAATAATAAGTCCCACTTGCAGCAAGATATATTTAGATGTGTGAGTGGAGCCAAAAACACTCTCGCTCAGGAAATCTGTTCTTAGTGTGCATCACCAGGACCAGGGTGATCCACAAATTAAGTTAAGAAGTATCTGGGCCAGGTAGCATTTAGAGAACCTAATGGATGCTCTAACTGGATTATAACCATTTATTTTTGTCAGGACCATAAATAGTTTAGACTTATCTTTACAGTTTCATCTTAGAACTAGGTGGTCTGGTGGTGATGTCATTGGCATCCAGAGCAGGAGACCGGGACTTTCCTTAAACCCTAATTAGACCTGGATTTGTGGATAATTAGTTCCCTTTCCAAGAGAGCCAGAAAGGAAAAGAGAGACTCATTAACTGAGTAACTTAGGAAATGTCTCTAAACAAATAGGAAAAGTAGACACACACAGAGGCATGGGCCCCATCTTCTCACTGCATCCCATAACGAGAAGGAAAAGGCTTTGGATCACACATACAGTCAACTAGTTTTGTTATAGTTAATTCTTAATTGACCAGTTCTCAGAATGATGGGGATTAGACATAAGGAAGTTCCCCTAGATTGCTAGAAGTGCTTTGGTTTTATGCAGGTTCTCCAGAGGCTTCAGGCTCAGGAACCCACACATAGAAGAGGCTTAAAAGTCAAAGATTGCAGTTTGTCCCTGGAAGAGATCTGTGGACATTCTCACCAGTTGTTGCTATGACAGTCAAACTTCTTCCTAGAGAAACTCTTGAGAGAAAGAACTGCGTCCATAGACGAAAGGCCTTCAGTGGTTGGAGTAAGAGTGCTGTATGTACATCCTGCCTCTTCCCTCTAGGCTCTCCCCAGCCAGCAGCAATTCTGGGTCTACCACTTCTAGTAGGAATTTGTCCATACATTAAATACCTAGCATTTACAACTACCATCCAAGGCTACAGCATACTAAACCTGACTCCGCGGGCAGAAGGGACTGGATGGGCTAATCTCTCTACATCACAAAATAAAGGTGTGGTCTTAAACAAGTCTACTTCCAGGAGCTTTCTCCCAGAAATAGTGGTAAAGTGGTTAATAAGGAAGCTTGCTGTGTCTTCCTAGGGGATTTTCCCACATATTCTTCCAATTGCAAACTGTCTGCCTAGCTTCTATTTAACTTGGACTTGAGAGTTTACAAGGCAGGCAGGCAGGGGCTGCTGGCAGTCACAATAGGAACTCAGAGTTCCCAAGCCTCCTTCTCCGGTGTGTCTGAGGTCCAATAGCTCCTCTTGAAGGATTTTACTTATGTGTTAAACTTGTATAAATCCGAATCTCCCATTTAAAGGGATTCAAAGTAAACTGATGGTAATCTGTATTCCAGAATCTTCCAAGAGTGAAGAAAGCCCAAGGGTAGTCATACAGTGAGACTGCTTACAGTAAGTGTCTCCTGAGGATCATAGGATTCAGCCTGAAGGTGAGAGTAGACACTTAACTACCAATCATCTCCCTGGTTTAGTTCAGAGAGACTGCAAGATAAATGTTAATCTCAGCTTTACAACAAACCTAGAAAACTGGAACACACATTCCTGTAAATAACTCAAAAAAACCTCTCTAGTTCACCAAGTTCTACTTTGTTGGTATCTGTAATTTTTAACTTTAATATTTGACATGATAAATACACTGTCTATTGCCTCACATGCACACATGCGTGTGTGAGCACACACACACATACCACCACCACCACCACCACCACCAACAACAACAACCAAACAAAAGACAAAAACCAATCCCCTCCTTTCTTAAACTTTCTTAAACCTCTCACTGCTTAAACACTTTTGCAATGCCCTGAATGAATTCTGTTTCTTCTATCTTTTGTACCTGCCAAAGCACCATGGCTGAGGAGTCCAACTATTTGTTTTCTCAGGTGACCGAATAACTACCAAGAACAGCTAGGAAATATACACAGTGGGGCAGATGTAGATATCACCTATTAGACACCATCAAACTCAGGTGACTTTTGCACAGTCTGGCAATATTGCACTGATCAAATCATATTCCCAGGCAATTGTAGTTTTCCAAAGATGACTACAACAGTGCTGTGTCTGCTGATAAGACTATGTCAACTCTTCCATTAGGGAGATAGGGCTTCCCTTTTATTTAGGCAACTGTGAAAGGACGAATGACTTTGGGAATCCCTTTCTTAGGATACTTTCCTCTGTAATGCAAATGTAATGTGAAGAAGCCTCAAAGCCTCCTGGGAAGTCTTTAAATCACTTCTAGATGTTTCTGTGGAGTGAATGCTCTCTCTAAATTTCAGATGCTAAAATTCAAATATCAATTGTGATGGCATGATGACCTTTGTAGGGTAAAAAGGTCATGAGAGTGGAGGACTCATGCATGCAAAGAGGAAACATGGGAGTATCTATCTCTTTCTCTCTGTGTCCTCTGACATATGAAGAAACAGCTTGATGATAGATTGCCATCTTCAAATCAAGAACAAGTCCTCATTGACGTGGGATCTATTAGTAACTTGATCTTGGGCCTCCTCACTTTCCTCTTTAAACAAATTTTAATTATGTGAGCTATCTACTCTATGACATTTGTCTCAACAGCACAGGAATTTAAAATTATGCTCCTAGCAGACCTAGTATGTGGCGAGGGTCCAGCAACTGGTAGCTGCCATTTGTCAGGAGGCTTCTTATATCTTCACATCCCCAAAGAAAGAGGGAGAACATAATCAGGAAGGGAGAAGGAGAGAGAAAATGGAAGTCAGGTGAGGGAGGAGGATCAAAAATACAGCAGAGAGGGGAGGCTGAACTTCTTTTTATAAATACTACTCCAGTGATAAAGGACCCTTTCCCATGATCATCCCATTGATCCATTCATGAGGGCAGAACCTGGATAACATCATAACCTCTTCCTCAAGACTAACAGTTCCCACGTGTCCTTTATGATTCATCCGGGCTTGCCAGAACACTGATAGCAGTCACTATCATTTCTATTATTTTGTGTTTTGAAGCTCTTCTTTCTTATTGAGGTGTAACTAAAGCATAACAAGCAAATGTATTGAAAATAAACACATGAGTTAATTCTAATTTATGCAGTCTTCTGAAAAACCATCATCACTATCAATATAACATTTAACCCCAACACCTACTTTATCTCATATAAAACCCAAGAAACCATTGGCTGATCTAAAAGAATTTGCATCCTCCAGAATCTTATGCTATAGATTTATACAATATATACTTGTTTGGGCTTTTTACCTTAGCAAACTTTGAAATGTTTTCATGTTGTTGCAAAAAGTAATTATTTTACCTTTTGCAGCTAAGTAATATGACCTTGTTTTTCTATTCCCTTGAATTTTAATCAGGTATTACTGGAATTTTGAGTTGTCTTCAATTTTCAAAAACTTTGTATTCATGTATATATGTTATATATGTAATTTAGGAAGTATAGATATACATGTATACATGCATACTTTCCACATGTCTATGAGTCAAAATTCTCTATTCATTCAAAATATCTACTTCTCTAGTTCTTCATGCTAGTAGCATGTTTTCTTTTAATGATGCTAGTCTCCTGTCCTTAGTCATCTTTTCCAAAATGATTTGGACTATTTTTGCTTAGATGGCACTAATTTTTCATCCCTAAATAGTAAATCTTCACTGAAGTGAAATTTCTTCCAGTGTCTTAGCCAACTCTATCCTTGATAAATCATGTTTGCTCCTCAGGCTAGCATTCCTCATGAGCAATAGAAAATACATAAATACTTGGTCTTAGTTTCAACCATTTGCCACAATGATGTTCCTGGTTTGCTGTGGTGTATGTAACAAAAACTAGTCATTATTCTCATACTTGAAAACAATTCTGCCATTTTTTTTCTAACTTGATGGTTTAATAGTCAGTAGATGTAAATATTCTATCCTTCTATGTCACCATCATCTCTTCTTAGTTGCTAGGAAGATTTACATACACACACACACACACACACACACACACACGCACACACACCCTCTGCTGTGGTGGTTTGAATGAGTATGGCTCCTGTAGGCTTTTGTATTTGCTTGGTCCCCAGTTGGTGGAACTGCTGGGAAGGATTAGGAGGTGTGGCCTTGTTGGAAGAGATGTGTTTTGAGGTCAAAAGCCCACACCAGGCCCAGGCTCTCTGCTGCACAACTGTGGATGGGATGTAAGCTTTTAGCTACTGCTCCAGTGCTATGCATGCCAGCTTGTTGCTATGCTCCCTTCCCTGCTGGTCACGGCCTCTGCCTCACTCTCTGAACCTAAGCAATTCCCCAATAAAATACTCTCTTTCATAAGATGCCTTGTTCATGATGTCTCTTCACAGCAATAGAAAAGTAACCCCCCCCCCCACACACACACAGAGCAAACCCAAAACACCTCCTACCTTATTGTTGAAAGGGAACTTCTCATTAGCACTTGGGCCTTACATTGGGTGTGAAACTACCCTCAAAGTAGGAACTCTATTTCATTCATACAAAATTCTAAGCCAATATGGAAGGGTGTGAGACAGAATAGGAGAGAGGAAAGGAGTATTAAAAGGAATACTGAATTTCCCTTACAGGCAAAGACTTTCTGACAGCAAAGGATTGCAGAGAAGCAAGAGAGAGAAATGACTGAACCTTGTCAGGGAATTACATGTGGTCCCGATTTTTCTCTTAAACCTTAGTAGGAGACAGGATGAATATCAGACGCTATTCTGTGTGTTCCTCTTTAATGCACTCTCCCCTCTCTTGCTTACAGTATGGTCCCACTTGGTCTCAAGTTCACCTCCCTGGCATGGAAAGAATGGTTGAATAAAGCAATGGGTGTTTTCCTTTTCCCTCTCTTAGGGACAGGTAGCCTGAAATAGAGGAGTTAGTCAGGTCTCAGCTTGTGGGTGTTCTTTTGATATATTAATGTGTCACACAGTATAAGAACAGATCAACTTTAGAAAAGATTCTAATTTTGATTAGTGTGAAATGGGGCTATACTATAAGCCCCCCTTATTAACCATCAGCTTAATAAACAACTTAAGTATCTCTGATTGGCTGTATGCATCCTTTCCTGCTATTGTCAATAGAAAGATAATTATTTTTCCCTACCTATTATATTATATTGTCACTTTCTTGGAACAAACTCAGAATATAATTAATTACTTTTTAAATAATTACTAAACAAAAGCTGAGTTGACCTTTACAATGTTACTGCAGAAGCCTTAATTTTTTTTTTTTGTGGCAATAATTAACTATCATTCAATTAACTTACATGTTGACACTTTAGAGGAAGTCAAATCATTTATCTACCTGGTAACATGTTTTCATTGACTAACTCATCTTAAAATACTCACCAGGAATCACTTTGTTCACATTGATACTTGTACTGGTTTATTGAAGAAAATTAAGACATTAAAGGAGTGTTGATGACCACATCATTTTTTTCTTCCTGTGTGACAACAACTGGTATAATTCTGGTAGGGAGCACTAAGCCTCATTCATCTATGTTCTGTAGCAGATCAGAGCTTTTTAGAATAAATTTACCTTATCTGAACATGCCTATATGTCACACCTCATGAAGTTGGTGTGGCCACATTCTGTTCGTGGCCCCTATAGGCTTATGGCCATCTCATGATGCAAAGTGCATTTCGTCCAATCCAAAGGTCATCATAGACTCTAACAGTCTCAGCACCGTTCCAATGTTCAAAGTGTCATCTTTTTAAATCGTTGCTGCCTTTTAAACCATGGCTGTCCAAATCACCAACTGCACCGCGTCGGCTGCAAGAGTCGTAGCCCGAGGGAATTTGACTCTTTCAAAGCTACAAAGGGAACGTAACTAAACCTCTGTCCCTCTAAAGAACTCAAGATTCAAAGGTTAATGTGAAATTAATTATGCTCTTCAGAGAGGCTGAATAGCAATTAACTCACCTCCTTTCCTCCAAAAAGCCCTCCTGCTTCTCCTCACCCCTACTTAAAACCCTTCTCTACCTGGCTCCTCCCTACCACTTCCTGTCAGCTAATTGGTGACTAAGCTTCCTAACCACAGGTGAATTTTATTTAGTCGAACACAATTTTCCATCATTAAACAAATGTTGCAGAACATAAACAAAAGTAACACCTTAAAATAATATTCTCCAACAGCAAAATTTCTTCTAAGACTCAAGGCAATCGTTTCTTCTACTTTTTTTGTTTGTTTGTTTTGTTTCTTGAGACAGGGTTTCCTGTGTAGTTTTGGTGCCTGTCCCAGATCTCACTCTGCAGATCAGGCTGTCCTCAAACTCACAGAGATCAGCCTGGCTCTGCCTCCCGAGTGCTGGGATTAAAGACATGCACATTGCTGCCCGGCACACATTTTATTTCTAAGTTCTTTCAGAAACCAATAGTAACTTATCAAAACCCATACAGTATAAAGATTTTGTGAAGCAGAAATAATAGATTTCTACTTCTTTGTTCCCCTTGTAGACCTACAGAGATATTTACAAGATCTTATTCGTAGAATGGACCTGTTCTTCTATAGAGTTTGGAAAATATAGTGTTTGTAATATTATACTGTATTATGGAGACTTTCAGCTTAGAAGAGACAGTTGGATGACTTATACATATGTTCAGATATGTGATATGTAAGAGTGTAGAAGATGCTACATAGCTAGATGCTCTTTTCTGCTTATTTATTTCATTTCAGTACATAGTAAGACTTTCCCATGTTGAGACAAGCAACTTTATTTCACTTGTTTACATAGGTGTTTACATTACTATTCCAGCTTATGATATTATTTCTTTAAATGTTTTTCTATTTATTGCCATTGGGTCATATCCAATTTTTCCTGTTGTGAACAATGTGACAATTAACAATACATTTAATCTCTTAACGAGGTTGTGTCAGAATGTATCCAGGACCTTCAAGTAGAATCAGAAAATTGAACATACACACACAAATATGTTATATGTATGAAAATACATCCTATTTATATGAAGCTTTTTAGGCTCTGTACTAACCAGAATCTAAAGTTGCAGCATGTCAAGTTTCAGTGACTGGCATTTAATATGCCATGAATTCAAAATAAGGACTTAAAAATTTCCACTGAAAACATTCTATTCCCCAGAACAGAGATTTTCAATCTTTTTTTTTAATTTTCATTTCTTTCAAATATTGAGAAGTCACCTTGCAGACTGATGAATGCTCAAAATGTCATAGAATATTTTTTATTCAATTATTCTTCATTTTCCCTCAATTGCACACTCTGTTTAGATCGCACTGGACACATTTCTTAAGAAATGCCGTTTGCCATCACTTTGATTTTTGGTTAAACAGTGACACAGACAGAACTGTCACTGATGGGTCAATGTCCTGTCGTGTTCAGACTTAGTTATGACTTAGGGTTGCTCACAGAAACTGCCCTGTCTACTGTCCTCCGGTGTTTCTCAGTTCACTTCTACATTGACCTTTATCTGAAATGGAAGATGCCCTTCCCCAGAAGATTGGAAGAATACCTTCTGTGTCCCATGTACTCTGATGTAGATTTCAAATTATGCCAGCTACAGTTGCCAATGCTGTGTCTGCCCAGGTGTAGTGAAAAACCTCTGCCTGGCATGCCCTTACACAGTTTGTTTCACAATGGACCAGTATTTCATGAAATTTAATTTCTGATTAATTCCAAAAGGGCCTGCTTACTAGGGTTATGGATTGAAATACACTATTAGTATCCCATTCTTGGGATGATTGCGAATGCCCTGACAGCTGCTAGGTTCTAATTAAACAAATTGAATTCTCAGTCCAAATCAAAGCAGGGAGTGGGAACTTACCACTGGAGACCTTAGTGTTTGTGAAATCAAAGCTGCCAAAAAAGCCTTGTGAGCCTTGTTTGAATCTTCACTTCAGGAAATAATTTCAACCCCAGTTCCCTGTGACACTGCTTCACATTTAACCTCCAACACCATTTAGTTGATGAGCCCTTGGCCCTTTTTCTTGTATATTTTATCCATTGGGAATGTTTGGAAGAAGTATGTGTTTTCAGATGTAGTTTTTCTGAAGCTAGAATAACTAATACTGTAGTATTGACTATAGTTATTTCTTTAGGCTAGGATTAAGAGGAATTCCTACACCTAGGATTCTTCTAGCTCATAAAGCTCTTCCTATAACCTGCTACTTAAATGCAGTGTGAAGTTTATTCCAAAGTTCAAGGTCTCTTTCTCCTAATATCTACTTTTGTAGTTTTCTTCTCTACAGTATTTTTCTGCACATAATGACCTTTTCTCTTCTCTTTAAAATAATGTGCATATAAGTCTTTGAATACATTTGTGTCCATCGGATGTTCAAATCAAAGATGTCACATTTAAAAATCTGAATGGGGGAGGTCTATATCTCTTTAAGAGTAGAAATGTTGTTGGTATGCCATAAAAAAGGCTAGGAGAAACTTTTTATAAGGAGGCACTGAAAAAATAGTTACAGACCTGTAGATGAAATAATTTCTGATATTCAAATGTAATTGCTGAAGGGATACATAATACATAGACATATTCAAGGACACATATTTTGCAGCAGGAAAAGAGATATTTTG
>CABHPQ010155700.1:0-35993 GCA_902168405.1 Peromyscus aztecus | reverse complement strand
CTATCTTGAGTACCTATGTTCCCATGGGGGTGCCTATAGACTTCATGCTCCTCTGACCCCATATCGTAAGGCTTATACACAAGACATTTCTGACTTAAAATTGTTCTCTGCAATGTCTTTGTCAGCTGCACAATCCATGAAAGTAGAGCATTCAATATTGCCCATGGTTATACATTTGTAGTTTAGCCAAGATTTTTTTCTTTTAGGTAAGATTTATTAGAGTTAAATGTGTATAAATTCACAGAATTTGATGAGTTTTGGGGGAGCATTTTCATTCATGTGTCCAATGGCCCCATCCAATTCATATGGAACATTTCTATTCTACTAAAAAGTTCCTTTATACTTGTTGTGGTGATTTGAGTGAGAATGGCCCCCCATAGGCTCAGATATTTGAGACCCCTTAATCTTCAGGTGATGGTGCTGTTTGGGGACCTTGTGAAACTTTTGGATGTGGAGCCTTGCTGGTGGAAGTACATCACTGGGGATTGGCTCTGAGTCTTGTCCTACTTCCTTTTCTCTCTCTTTGCTTCATGCTTGGATTTGAAGACATGAGCTCTCAGCTTCATATCCCTATTGCCTCCCATGCCTACTGCTCACTTCCATGCATCCCAGCCATGATGGACTCTTACACTTCTGGAACCACACACCAGCATAAACATAAACTCTTTCTCTTGTAAGTTGCTTTTTGTCATGGTGTTTTATCATAGCAACAGAAAAGTAACATATGTTTTCTTTAAGAAGACACTATCATGTACAGTGACTTCTGGTTTTTTTTTGGGGGGGTGATCAGGTTGGTTTTGTATTCTTTTGTATTCCCTATAAATGGAAATATATATATATATATATATATATATATATATATATATATATATATATATAATTAAAGTAACTGAGCAAATGTATAGTTAACTTTTTCTTTTTGTGGTACCAGGGATCTGACATGGATTCTTACACTAACCCTCCAGGTACTCTGCATGCATCTGGAAATTTGCCAACTGTTTTTCAAGAGTATCTGTATTATTTTACATTCCCACTCAGAGCATATGAGAACTTTGTTGTGGATCCTCACTGATACTTGATGATCTCAATATTTTTAGTTATTTGATATCTTCAATATTTTTCATCATTTCAATGTCAGGTCACAACTCATTGTGGTTCTAATTTACATTTCCCATTTCAAATGCTAAACACAACTTTGTACAAGTACTGGCTACTCTGGTATTTTATTTTTCCAGTGCTGCAATAAACTAAGGGCCTTGAACATTAACATCCTCTTTGTAGTATATATTTGAGTCATTGACCATTTACAACACTGGGTGGTTTGTCTGTTCTGTTGATCTTCATGACACCTTTATATATTCTGAATAAAAAATAGCCTGTCTGATAAATATATGGCATATTCTCAGTCTGTGAAAACAATGTTCAACAGTAAGCATTTAATTAATATATATTGTATAATATATCACCAAAAATGTATTTTAAATTACATTAGAAAGGATGGAGTTGCTTAACTGGATAGCAGTGGGTGACTCATTCAGTTAAATAAACTTTATTTTATTCCATTTCCAATTGATGCATGCTCTCTGCCATTTTGATATCTACTCACAGATCACTAACTCTTCTTCCATATCTTTGCAATGGTTTCACTTGTGTTATTAGCACATATCCTTAAATATTTGAGCAAAGAAACATATTTTCTTATTTAAAAAATTACACAACATAATGATGAACCAAAAAAGAGAATTAGATGCATATTGTAGATTAAACCATTCTATCGGTTCTTGAGAGTCTAGTATGTTCATAAACCACAAATGAAAGCTAGCATTCTAAGTTTTTTTTATGAAAGTCAATAATCTACAATTATATTACAAAAGCAATTTACTTACCCAAAGCATTTATAAAAATTATTTTCCCACATGCATCAAAAACCACAAGAGGAATACATCGGAACCCTTTTATCAAAGTCTCAATAATATGCCAGTTTAAAATACTACACTAAAGTGTAATTTAGTGCAGAAGACAGAGGTGCCTACCCTGCATTAAACAACAGCTTACAACAGAGGAAAGAAAAAATATTATAACAGAAAATGTGAATAACTAGCAGGAGGGACCAACACCAATAATCTGCTAGAAGCCAAAGCAGTTATTGCTCTACTGGCTGGGAATATTTATGCTAACACTTAAAGGTTTACAAAATATTATTGTACATAGAAAATTAAGAACATTTGCTAGCCAGTTGACCATAAAAAACTTTGAGGTCATTCTTGAATTCTCCCTGCCCTTCTTTGGTTAGCCAAACTTATCTAGCTAATTGGCAACTGATGTACATCCCAATTTCTCTCAAATCAATCACTTCTTTCCATTCCCACTAACACTCCTTTTGTTTTAGACCTTGTCAGCTCACAATCAAAAGTCTCCCTATCAAAAGCTCTCAATTCTCCTAATGCTGGGACACTTTAATACAGTTCCTCATGTTATGGAACCATAAAATTATTTTTGTTGCTACTTCATAACTGTAATTTTGCTGCTGTTATGAATTATAATGTAAATATCAAGATATTCAAGACCTATGATTCTGTTCCCCCAAAGACCCACTCCATTGCCCAACCCTGTGCTCCTGATCAACCCTCCACCACCCCTCGAAAACCCAGGAGACTACATAGACACTAGCATAACCCACACCAGTTGGAAGAACAGCAGCCTACATAGGCACAGACACAACCCACATCAGTTGGAAGAAAAGAAACATAAATGATAGTATAATAATATATCAACAACAGAAAGGACAATATGGAACCACCAGAACCCAGTGATTCTACAACACCCTTAATCCTATCACTTGGGAGGCAGAGATCCACCTGGATCTCTGAGAGTTCAAGGCTACACTGGAAACAGAGCCAGGATTGGTGGCACATACCTTTGATCCCAGTCCTCAAATTGTTCCACAAAATAGAAACAGAAGGAGCATTGCCAAATTCCTTTTATGAAACTACAGGTATTCTGATACCAAAATCCCACAAAGATGGAACAAAGAAAGAAAATTACAGACCACTCTCTCTCATGAACATTGATATAAAAATACAATACAATACTGGCAAATTGAATCCAAGAACACATAAAAAAGTCATTCACCATGATCAAGTAGGATTCATCCCAGAGATGCAGGGATGATTCAACATACAAAAATCTGTCAATGTAATCCACCACATAAACAAACTGGAAGAAAAAAAACAACACATGATCATCTCATTAGATGCTGAAAAAGCCTTTGACAAAATCTAACACCCCTTCATGATTCTACCAGGTAACTCCTACAACTGATAAACACCTTCAGTAATGTGGCTGGATACAAGATTAACTAAAAAAAAATATCAGTTAGCCCTCCTATATAAAGATAATAAACAGGCCGTGAAAGAAATTAGAGAAACAACAGCCTTTACAATAGTCACAAATACTATAAAATATCTTGGTATCCTAACCAAGCAAGTAAAAAACATATATGACAAGAAATTTAAGTCTTGGAAGAAAGAAATTGGAGAAGGTAACAGAAAATGCAAAGATCTCCTAAGATCAGTAAAATTAACATGGTAAAAATGGCAATGGAAGGCAAGGAATGGGGGATGAGAACATAGGGGAAGAGGAGGTTTGAGCTGGAACAGGGACAGAGTGGGAGAGCAAGGAAAGAGATATCATAATAAATAAAGATTATCATGGGAATAGGGAGGAACAGAGTGCTAGGGAAGTTCCCAGGAATCTACAAGGATGACCCCTCCATAGACTACTAGCGATAGTTGAGAGGGTGCCAGAACTGGCCTACTCTGGTGATCAGATGGCTGAATACCCTAACTGTCATCATAGAGCCCTCATCCAGAGACTTATGGAAGCAGATGCAGAGATCCACGACTGCATCCCAGGCAGGGCTCTAAGAATCCAACTGATGAGAGAGAGAGGAGGGATTCTATGAAAAAGGAACATTGAGATCATGATGGGAAAATGTACAGAGATGGTTAGCCAAACTAGTGGAAATACATGAACTGTGGACTAATAGCTGAGGAGCCCCCATAGTACCAGACTAGGCCTTCTGGATAAGTGAAATAGTTGTTTAGCTTGAATTGTTTAGGGGGCCCCCAGGCAGTGGGATAGGGACCTGTCCCTAATGCATGAGCTGGCTCTTTGGCACCTAGTGCCTATGGTGAGACAGCCTTGGTGCAGGGAGGAGGGGCTTGGACTGGCCTTAACTGAATGTACCAGGCTCTGCTGACTCCCCATGGGAGACTTCGCCTTGGAGGAGGTGGAAATGGAGGGTGGGTTGGGGAAGAAGGCTGAGGGTGGGAGGAGGGAGGAAAGGGGAGTCTGTGGTTGGTATGTAAAATGAATAGAAAATCTCTTAATAATAAAAAAGGAAAAAAATGACAATCTTACCGAAACAAATGTACAGATTCAATGCAATCCCCATCATATTTCTAACACAATTCTTCACAGATCTTGAAAGAACAATATATATAGAAAAACAAAAAAATCTAGGCTAGCTAAAACAATTCTGTATAATAAAGGAACTTGCAGAGGTATCACCATCCCAGACTTTAAGCTCTACCATGGAGCTATAGTTAAAAAAAAAAACAGAATGGTATTGGCATAAAAACAGACAGGTGGATCAATGGAATCAAATTGAAGACCCTGACGTAAATTCACACACCTATGAACTACTGATTTTTGACAAAGCAATCAAAGTTATACAATGGGAAAAAAGTATCTTCAACAAATGGTGCTGGCATAACTGGATGTTCACATGTAGAAGAATGCAAATACATCCATATCTATCACCCTGAACAAAACTCAAGTCCAAGTGGATCAAAGACCTCAACATAAATCTAGTTGCACTGAACCTGATAGAGGAAAAAGTAGGAAGTAGCCTTGAACACATTGGCATAGGAAATCACTTCCTGAATATAACACCAGTAGCACAGACACTGAGAGCAACAATACATGAGACCTCCTGAAACTGAAAAATCTTCTTTATGGCAAAGAATGCTGTCAATAAGACAAAATGGCAGCCTACAGAATGGGAAAATACCTCACCAACCCCACAGCTGACAGGGAGCTGATATCCAAAATTATATAAAGAACTAAAGAAACTAGACATCAAAATACCAAATAATCGAATTAAAAAATGGGGTACAGATATAAACAGAATTCTCAACAGAAGAATCTGAAATGGCTGAAATACACTTAAAAAACTGTTCAACATCTTTAGCCATCAAGGAAATACAAATAAAAATGACTCTGAGATATCATCTTACACCTGTCAGAATGGCTAAGATCAAAAATGCTAACAACAGTCTATGTTGGAGAGGATATGGAGTAAGGGGAACACTCCTCCACTCCTGGTGGGAGTGTAAACTTGTACAATCATTTTGGAAATCAGTATGGCAGTTTCTCAGAAATCTGGGAATCAATTTACCTCAAGACTCAATGATACCAATCTTGGACATATACCCAAAGAATGCTCAATCATGCCACAAGGACACTTGCTCAACTATGTTTATAGCAGTGATATTTATAATAGCCAAAATGTGGAAACAACCTAGATGTCCCTCAATTGAAGAATGGATAAAGAAACTGTGGTACATTTACACAATGAAGTATTACTCAGTGTTAAAAAACAATGATATCATGAAATTTGCAGGCAAATTCATAGAACTAGAAAAAAAATCATCCTGTGTGAAGTAACCCAGTCTGAGAAAGACAAACATGGTATGTATTCATCCATAAGTGGATATTAGCCGTAAAGTGAAGGATAACCAGGTTATAATCCACAGCACCAGAGATGCTATGTAACAAGGAGTACCCAAAGAAGGAGGCATGGGAATGGGAAATAGAAGAGACCTCCTGGGTAAACTGGGGGCTGAGGGAGTGGGGGGGCTGAGGAGAGTGGGGAGTTGGGCAGGTTGATTGTGGGACGGAAGTGGAAAGTAATGAAGGAGATGTCTTGATGGGGGAACATTTCAGGGTTAGGAGGAACCCTGGTGCCAAGGAAACTCCCAGGCATCCACAAGGATGACCCCAGCTGAGACTCATAGCAATAGTCAAGAGGGTGCCTGAACTGGCCTTCTCCTTTGATCATATTGGTGATTATCCTAATTGTCATCAGATAGTATTCATCCAGTAACTAATGGAGTCAGATACAGAGATCCACAGTCAAGCACTGGGCAGAACTCTGGGGGGAGTACTCTTGAAAAGAGGAAGGAGGGGTTGTATGAGCCAAGGGGCGGTCAAGGTCATGATAGCAGGGGGAACCCACAGAGACAGCAGACCTGAGCTCATAGGAGCTCACGGACTTTGGACCAACAGCTAGGGAGCCTGCATGGGACCAACCTAGGCCCTCTGCATGTGTCTGATAGTTCTGTAACTTGGTCTAAAGGTTGCATAACAACCAGACCTTTAAAGCCTGGGCTTGAGCTCCAAAGGCCCAGGGGTACCTGACATTCCCCTCATGGTACATATTGCTTTTCTATCTAGAGGCTCCTGAGGTTTCAGGACAATTGCAGCAAGGGCTCTTTCACACTTAGCAAAACTGAGTCCAAGAGACACAAGTTCAAGAGCTGCTTGCTATGGCTTTGCTTGCTTTGTGGGGCTCCTAGCAGTGGGGTCAGGACCCATCCCTGGCCCTTGAGCTGGCTTCCCATGTTGGATTGCCTTGCCCAGCCTTGATGCAGGGTGGAGGGAGCTTGGTCCTGCCTCAACTTGATGTGCCATGGTTTGTTGACTCCCATGGGAGGCCTGCCCCTTTCTGAATAGAGATGAAGGAGGAATGGAAGTGGGGGTGGGGAGAGTGGGTGGGAGGGGAGGGGAGGGAACAGGAGGAGGGAGGGCAAACTGTAGTGTGTATGTAAAATAAATGAAAAAATGAATAATAATAAAATAAGAATTTATGTCAACTAAAAAAAAAGAGTCGGAATGATATGTAGAGGTGACACAATTGAAAATGCTAGAAGGAGCCACAGGCCAAGGAATGGAGAGGTCTTTCAGAAACTGAAGTACATAAGGAAATAGATGCTCTCCTAGACCCTCTAGATTCTAGCGTCTAGGAGAAGCTATGGATACCTTAGTTCTAGTCTTTCAGTGCCGTGTGGGACTTCTGGCCTCCAGAACTGGAAGACAGTAGCTCACCTACCACTAGCCACTAAGTTGGCAATTATGTGGAGGAGTAACAAGAAATGAATTTGACAGCTTCACCTGCTGTCACTCTAGGAAAATTAGTGGGACTATGTGTGCCGTGCACTTTTATGAAATTGTTTTTGATGCCAGCTGGAGAATTACAAGGGCCATGTAAACAGTCCCTGGGTCCTCACTGAACACACGCTCATAACTATTTGTTGGATTAATCTCCTGAAACCTATGTTCAAATGTGACTCTATTCTGAGAACTTATCTATCTGGCTAATGGATGTTCAATCCACAGAGGCCTTGACTCTGTTTTCAGGTTTTCCTCAGGAGCTTGTCAGTCCTTCCTCAACATGCTCCACCTGCTGATTTTTTATAATTCCTTTATATGATTGTGAAGGTCAAATCCATTTTCTTTCCCTGAGTGTGAGTGTGCAGCAGGGTCTCACACCATGAGTGTCTGATGAATGTGCTCCGTTGACTCCCAAATACAGGCTTATATGATGGCCCACCTGTGCTATTATAAGCAATTGCAAAGCCTTCACTAAGCTCAGTTTCCCTATCCATAGAAGGAAATACGATAATCTGTATTTTGTAGGGTTATAAGACTCTCACAAGATTATGCTCTGAAAGCAGATGATATGCATGTCTGACCTGCACTGGGTCTTTGTCATCACTTTTTCTAGTAGAAGATGAAAAATCACAAAGAGTGAGCCTGAGCAATGGTGCGTCAAGCTAAAAGAGAGCCACTGTGAGGATGAAGCCACCAGACCTCAAAAGATTTATGCTCCTACCACACTAGACCAACATGGATGCTTGGTATTAACTACAGCATAGGACTCTTAGAATAGCAGAAGTCAGGGGCTTAGAGGAAGTGTGGCATCATGGTATTCACTTTTACTCTATATCTAGAAATACCCAAATATATGCAGACCCTTCATTTAAATTCATCTGGGTGTGACCTCTACATAATCTTCTCAACTAATAAATAAACATGTATTAATGACCAAGGTGAAAACAGGCAAGTTAGTGAATTCTGACACTGATGGGAAGATAGTCTTGAAAGATATTGCAGGTGTTTCTGCTCAGTTATTTATGCAATGCCTCAATTCTCTTTCTCTCATTGACAGTTAAGTTTGTGATTTGGAGAATGGAGACCTGGTTCTGGTGGCTTGGGCAAACTGCAACTTCTTACTAATGCTTCTCCATATCCATTTCTTCATCTGTGCAATGTATTTAACAATAACAATTTCCTCTTGGGGTTCTAGGAAAAATTAAATGAGACAACACGTGCAAAACATCACAGAAGGATATGGCATGTATAGATGCTAAATGTTAGCTATCACTAACATTAATTTTATAAGGTTTTATTATGAAATGATACAATTTGTGTGTTCAGGGGCTCACACCAAATGATCCCCTTCTCAGAAATTTTCTGATGTCAGTCTTAAGAACACAGAAGAATGCTAACCATCACAAACATTTGGAAACATATTAAAAAATGTGCCTTTTTATAATCAACATATTTAATAAAGCATATAAAAGTTCTCAGACATGGAGGCTGGCTGACATCAATGCAAGAAAGCTGATAGAAAACACTAATGAGATCTGAAATGTCAGGGATTTCAGCAAAATTTACTTAAGAGTTAACAATGAAAAATTTGATGAAACCAGATATGAAACAAACAATTAAAGAAAATGGAAACAGAAAACACAGAGTGGCTCAGTAGGCAAAGCCCTTGTTTTGAGGCCAAGAGAGTGTGGCTCAGTAGGCAAAGTCCTTGCTGTGCAAGCAGGGGAACCTGCATTTGGATCCCTTGCATGGATGTGAAAGCCAGTCACAGCGCTCATATTTGCATGCAATGTCAGGTTGAATTCCTGAAGCTTATTGGTCAGCCAACCTAGCCAAGTTTGCACTCCGGTTTGTTAGAGACCTTGTTTCAGAAAATAAGATGGTGAACAATGGAAGACAGTTGATATGGCCTCTGTCCTCCATACACACACACACACACACACACACACACACACACACACACACACACGCACGCAAAAGAAGGATCACAGTATGAAAGGGAAGAACTGTATGAATTAAAAGGAAGCAATAACTAATGAACTAAAATAAGACAGAGAATATTCTACAGTAGGGTGTATTGCCATGTACTCATACATCTTTCTCAAGGCCAGTAGGCTTATGAGTAAAGCTGAGACAAAACACCTTTGCTTTAAAGGAATGTATTTGAAATCCATTTAGTCTTTTCAATGACCACACAGTCTCCATTTAAAGACCCTGTATAAAGCACAATATGCTATTCCCTTGAAGACAGGCTCATTAGTATGGTACATAAAAGAAAAAGGAGAATGACATAGTGTTCACAACGAAATATAAAATAAAAAAATCTCAGTATACACTAATACATTTAAGATCGGCTCGATGGGCATGTTATGCCTGTAACATTCATTTATTTCTTTACAATGCTCCTAAAGGTCTGTGAATGGCCCCAGGCATGCCAGCAAATCAAACTGCGGGACTGACTGCTCTGAATTTATAATAATGTCACCGCATCTTCTCTTCCTTTCTCTTCTGAAACCCACGCTGGCAGTTTAATAGTAATGCACACATACATTACCCAAGCTTTGTGCCTTAGAAAAGGTTGGTGTTTATGCCTAAATCTTCTTGGCTTAGGACAGAGAAGCATAGAAAATATGAAAAACATCAGACATGGAAATGATATTGCTAACATTTGTTATGACAGAAAGGAATATATCTACGGAGTTCACTTCAAAAGAGAATCATACATTTTATTCATTCATTAAGCATAGACATTGTTAGGCATGTAGGAGAAACTGTTAACATCACTAGGCAAAAATAAACAGTACAAGTTCTCAGAGAAGTGCATTGTGGGGTATATAAAGTGCTTAACATAGATGCTTAGTGACCTGCTCAGCTCACTTTCCACCCTTTTGCTCTGTAGTGCTTATACAGGTAAGAATCTCTCTCTATATATATGTATATATAATATATATTAGATTATATTGCAGTAACAATGAAATGAAAATGTTGTCCTTGTGGACCACTGTACATGTCTATGACAGGTGTTCTGTTGTGATTGGGATGAAATGTCCCCCACAGGCTCCCGTTCTTAAGCATATCAGCTGCTGCTGACGGTGCTGTTTGAGTGTGTTGCAGAGCTTTGGGGAGACAGTGCTCAGATGGTAGATGTACACTGCTAAGAACAGGCTTTGAGGGTATGGCCCAGCCCTGCTTCTAGTCTTAGCTGTCCTTCATGGTCTGCAACAGTGTGAATAAACCACAAGCTCTTGCAGCCAATGACAGAGCCCAACTATTATGCATCACTGCCAAGGTAGACTGTATTCCCTGAAACCATAAGCCAAAGTGATTTTTTTTTCCTTCTTCAAACCACCTCTATTAGGTTTGTTACAGCTAAGAGATAAGCAACCAATACAGGGACATAGTTAACTCAGGGACTCAGGAAGGGAGGGGAACAGCCCAACACAGGCTTCAGTGATTAACACCGACAAAGGAAGGGAGTAGTTAGCCTCCACCTGAAAGCTGGAGCATTACCTGGCACTACAGCTAATTAGCTAGAATCATCACCTAGCCAACAGGAGACTAGAAAGTTCAGTCTCTAGCAGAAGGAAAGAAAAAGAGGAGAAATGCTCTTACCTAGAACCAATGATTACCACAGTGGTCTACTATAACATACAAGTAGAAATGTGAAATTGATCAATTCCAAGCTCTGATATTAGCCACATGCCCACTAAGTCACTTCATCTCTCAAATCAAAATTACATTGCACTAATAGGCTTCAGTCCTCCTTTCAACAGTGGCCGTACAGCTTCCTTGCTGTGGTGACAAGTGAACACCTATAAAAGACTTAGAAATGCAGCACTGGGTACGAGTCACATGTGTTCAGAGAGGACATTATCTAGGAGAACTGGAGAACAACTGTTGAAAATTGAAATCTGCCAAATGAGCACTGTGGATAAGAGCACAATCTGTGAATCTTGGCCAAAGCCTTCTGCACTATCAAGATGAAATCTAAGAACTTCAAATATCCATTCCTTCAGTAATGAAAAACTTAAAAGACTTTGACCTCCTCCACCTCACAGTCTCAAGATAATCAACACGATGGTCAGGTGCATCCAGCAGCCACAGAAAACTGCTCTCACCAGTTTGCTGGGTGACTTTCTCGCCCCCTCTTTGCTGCCCACATCAGAGAGAGATTTATTTTAGCCCCCCAAGAAACATGCCATGCCATGTCTTCCAATTCTGTGCTTCGCATTGGTCTCTCTCTCTCTCTCTCTCTCTCTCTCTCTCTCTCTCTCTCTCTCTCTCTCTTCCTTGATTAGGATAGTATTTAGAACACAGGAATAGGGTTCCTTTCTGGGAGCTCATTCTTGATTCTTCCTGCCCCTATGGTCAGAATAGAATTGTTACTTTACTGGATGTCTACATTTACTTAGCCCTCACTACAGTCAGACATAGGATGAAGTGAGTGCCTTATTTTTTTTTCATTTTCTATGGCCTTCCTTAAAATGCTCCCAACTGACTAGAATTGTGTATTTTGCAGCCAATCTTACATAAACTCTTTTTACAATATGAAGTTTCCCTTTGCCCACTCTTTCTATACTGCAATTTCTTAAGCTGTCAGTTTCATGTCCAATTCTCCCCAAAAATCTTGCTTCTTACAAAACTAGCCATTCATCACAACTGCCCAGGAAGTATTCCAAAACATAGAAAGCCTTAAGCATATCTTCAGTGTTCTCATCACACACATACAAAACAAGTATGGAAGTACATGTGTTCACTAGCTTAATTCAGCCATTCTACAACATGTATGTATTTTAAAATGTATTATACACTACAAATACAGCACAATTTTTATTTCTCAATAAATCATAATTAAGTCCTTTAAAAATCACAGATTTCTGGTCTTCAGAAGACTTACTAAAATAATTTTGCGGGTGTGGCCTGAGAATCTATCTGGCTTGGACCTTGGATTTGTCAGTGATACCTAAAACACACCTTTCCTTAAGTGCTCATGGGTCATAACGGTGTACTTCCACAACTTGATTGCAATATTCAGAGACCAGTGCTGCTCCTCAAATGTTAACATGTATATGGATGACATGAGCATCCTCTTAAAAAATGCTGATTCAGATCCAGTAGGTGGAGAGTTGTAGGATACAATATATTGGTAAACAGTCCCATGCTATTTAGGCTTATGAAGAAGCCAATTCTGGGGGGTAGACAGGACCCCCCTCCAATTCAGACCCAAGCATGTTTGTGTCAAAGTGTCCTCTATGGCCTCTTGTCTGGGGGGTAGGAGTTGGCCCCAATCCCTGTGACAAGGAGAAAGATCAGCAAAACCATCCATGAGTAAAAATAATGTGTCCTTGAGAACAACTAGCAGGAGAAATCCTTTCCAATAGAGAGTACTATTATTTATTACATGATATAAAAATGCCTACAGTGAAGACTGGAGAGATGGCTCATTGGTTACATCCAGTACATACCTGCAGTCACTGTTCTGAGGAAGTTTGGAGACAGGAGAGATTAATTGCTGAGACAGTCTTGCTTCCAGCTTAGTGAAGAAAATTTGAGCCCCAGGTTTGGTGGGAGACTATTTCTCAAAGGAATAAGCAGAAGGAGATAGAAGGATGATATCTGAAATTTTGTTCTGGTCCACACAAACATGGATGGCATACATCTGAATATACACATGCATACATTTACACCCAGAGACACATACACACACAAATAAATTAATGAATAATTTTTTCAGTGTCTACAGTGGGAACAGGAAGCCATAAGATAATCATGGAGAGACTTTGAACTGGAAATTCCAGCATTACTGTCTCTTTACCAGGCAATTTCTGCTGGAAGTTGTAAGTTGATGATGTTACCTTTATTTGCTTTCTCAATTAGGCTATTCCAATCATCTACAGACATTGTAAGCACCCTGTTTGATGATGTTTTTCTCTCTATCTGCCTCTTGCTATATTACAAATTTTCTTTTGCTTGCTACATGCCTAACAAACTCACTCATTTGAAACTGAAAGTATGGCTATTGGAGATCATTCTATAGACCATAGAGAACAGGAGTGAGTACCAAGCTTATGCATTTCTAACAAGCTTCTATTATCTTGGCATGCAGATCACTTTGAACTACCTTATTAGTTTATTTATTGGAAGACTACTTCAAAACTCTCTCTCTTACAAGGACTTTATTATAACAGACAAAAAGAATCTTTCATTATCCTGAATATATAAATAAATATAAGTTCATATTTATAACATCTCTTTACTATAAAGCCAGTCAATTCATGAGACCAGTGAAACTGTTTGATGAATACATAATTGTGGGTAATGTAAGACAAACGCACATTAGCATTAGTGTTTTATTTTTGCATATTGTTTTGCTGATGAATGCCTTGACTTGCAGAGATGAAAACAACCATTTACAACCACCAAGAAGCTTGTCTCACGGTCTCAGGTTAGGTGTCAACGAAACAGAAATGAGAGGAAGAATGTTTTTTCCTCCTCACTGCTGCAAAACCAGTAAAAGTTAAAGCACTAATGGTCTCCTGTGTATTCAAATCTCAAAGATACTGAAGGGCACATTTTCATTCAGATCTAGGGTGAATAAAATATGCACAATTAAATTCAAAGCAAATACCGATTGAACATCTCAGCCACCTCCGTGGTTCCGAAAGACGTCTTTAAAAACCACACCTTCAACCTAGTAAATAGATTCTGTAAGCTTTTTCAACACTGAGTTATAGTTAGAATGGGATGACTTTGGAAATGGAAAGAAGGGGTGAGAATAGCAAAGGTCTACAAAATTATAAAAAGAGAATAACTTTTAGTCTTTTCTCTGTAGTAAGACAAGTATACCCAGGTTGGTGTCCAGAAATTGTCAGAATAAAGATTTTCCTACATCCCTTCAATCTGCATATTGAAGTTCATACCCAAACAATGCATTTTCTAGAATAAGGTGCCAATGTGTCAAGCACTATAAATAACTATGCAGTACAGAGAAAGAGAGAGCCTGTATCTATGTGCGAGGCAGGGATATTAAAAACGTCAAGGTAATGATTTTTTATGTCCAATGGTTGATTGTGCCTCAATATTAAAGAGGCTGGTGGCTTTTAATGATGAAAAAATTATGCAAACATTAAAAAACAATTTCATATAATTATTTGGAGTTTGCTTTCATTTTACAAACAACAATTTAAAATAAATCCATTAATGCTGTCTGTGTGGAGTCAAAGGAAATGTATCATGCACTGCAGTTTGGTTTCATACTGGAAAACAAGCTCTCCTCCCAGTGCGGCATCATAAAGGGAAATTAAGAGCCCTTGGTGATTACTTCTGTGACTGGAAGTAAGGCTTTAATGAGGTAAGGTTCTTTGATAGAAAGTGTTAGGATGGTGTATTCATTTAACAAATATTTTCAAATGATGATCTGTGCTCCCTTCTCAGGAGCCAACATGACACATACTATTTATTTGTAGATTATCCATTTTCCCCGAATGAAACAGCATTTCAACATGTAGCTCAGACCACGAAGGTAGACCAACAATCCTCCTGCCACAGCCTCCCAAGTGCTAAGCTTACAAGTGTGTGCTACCAAGCACACACACACCAGTCAAGAACACTTAAAGGTTCACCCCAAACAACTCTTAACTTTGTAGAGAACTTCCAAGAAGTCTCCAATTCGTCATCATGAAAGAAAGCCCACAGAGATACCGCCCCTTGTTTTCCAGACTGTCTTCTCTCAGTTTCTGAGGAACTCGGGAGAAAAAGCTTTGGGGCTGGGCATTAGTCAGAAAGCACGCGCCACCTAGAGGCAGGAGGGAGAATCCCATGATAACCACTGCATTCTTCCTTTACTTCTTTTCATGTCAACCCCCCATAATCATGTCTTCTTTTCTGCCCAAGGTAGCATGAACTAAAACTAATGCCTAAATCAGAACTAAAATAAAAATTAATCCTGTCTCAAAGTGTCTGTCTGAGATGATCTTTTAGAGTCTGTAAATAAGGCCAGTTTTTCAAGTTACTGATAATCGGATGGTGATTAGCCTGCAAACTCCCTTATTTAACTATCTTAAAAGCCACATCCTGAAAGAGACTCTTAAAAGGATCTACCCCCTCCCCCAAATAGCCTATGGTACATATTTTCCTTGGCTGACTTCCATCCCCAGTACCATTTAAATCAGCCACTCCTTATCTTTATTATTTTTATTAGTTCTTAAAGAGTTTCATACAATGTTTTTATCATATCCATCCCCACTCACAAATCTTCCCAGATCCACATCCCTTCTCTACTCATCCAAGTTGATACCCTCAGTTTCCGTTGTCATATCCTTCAAGACCAGTTTGTACTATACAAATATTCTTTGACATGTAGCCTTCCACTGGAGCAGGGTCAGCTTTACGAGGGGCTACACTCTTAAAGAAAAATGTCTCCTCCTCTACCAGCAGCTAATCATTGCCAAAAGCTCCATGGCTGAGGGTAGAACTTCATGTCTAACTCCCATCTCATGTTGGGATTTGGTCTGGCTTTCTGCATGCTGTCACCACCACTGTGAATCTTCCCCATGTGTCAAGAAGATATTTCCTTGTCGTCATCCACCACATCTAGCACTTAGCCTCTTTTTGCCCACTCTTCCACATTGATCTCTGAGCCTTGGAAGAGGGAATATGATATGTATGTTCACTTTAGGGATGAGCCTTCTTCAGTCTTGTCCAGTTGTGAGTTTTTGTGTTAGTCACCATCTACTGCAAATAAAAGCTTCTCAGAGGAGGGCCGAGAGATGCTTTGGTCTATGGGTATACTGAAAAACGTCATCAGGAATTGGTTTAATACTGTGTCCATTTTAGGCTGTCCTCTAGGGCCTATAATCTGTCTAGTTACAGATTACCTGGTAATGGTGATAGGTGTGGATTTTTTCAAATTGTGGAGTGGACTTAAATCCAATGTAAAAGTGGTTGGTTACTCCCATGATGTCAATGCCACACTATTGGATGATTGAGCATGTGTTGCCAGGCTAGTTATTTCTATTTTTTTAATTGAAAATAAAGTCTTTCATACATTACATTTTGATCATATTTTCCATTCCGTCATCTCCTCCTAGAACCTTCCAACTCCATGACTGATTTCTCTCTCTCTTAAGAAAATAAACAGGAAAATATAAAAGACAAAAAAACAAAACAAAACAAAACCAAGGATAAAACAAGATGAACAAACTAACAAAAATAAGTAAAGAAAAAACTAAGAAAAAAACTAAGAAATAGCACTAGGAACTCATACATAATCACACACACACACACACACACACACACACACACACCATAAAAACTGAGGCCAGTTATTTTTAAAGCTTGTCAGTTCAGTTAGGTATGACCTGGAAGCTTCATCTCTGCTGGCTAGCTTTTATAGTGCTGGAGAGTGCAATGTACACTACCAAGGAGAAAAGTATTGTTTTCTGTTTGTGGTAGCATATGGTGCAGTTTATATTCACTATTCACCTGTATCCTAATTCCATAGTTGAATGGGAAGAAAACTTGAATCCCTATAAATCTCTTCAGCAACAGCCACAGTAGCTACAGCAAAGTGACGTACTTTGTGACCATTTATCCTATCCCAAACATGATAGAGAGGCTTGGATGACAGCAGTACAGAAGGATAGATCAGATCCACCTAATCCTCCAAACGAAGCTTCAAGTTCTGCCCCCAAACCTAGAGGATCCAACTGTTAATCTTTTTCAACCTGGTGAGATCATCTCGTAGATGGACCTTTGATTTTTTTCTATTTCTTCAGAAAGGCTTAGAGTGCCTTGGCAAATCTCAGAGTTTAGCACAGGTACATTGAAAGCTGGCCATGAAAACTGTCCACACTCTAATTCCCAGAACCTTTGGAAATGTAATGGTCTTGAGATGGCAACACCATCCTGGATTGGTGAGATGGACCTTAAATCCAATGATAGGTATGCTACAAGGAGAAAGGCACAAGGGTATTTAAGATAGAAGAGAAGACATCACGAAAACAGGGCAGAGAGATGCACCTCCAAGGCAAGAAATGCCAACAGTTAAAACTGGAAATCACTGCAAAGACCAAGTGAGTCCCTGGAGTCTCTGGTAAAGGTGCAGTCATGGTAACACACTGATTTTGGACTTCTCACCCCACATGTGGCAAAAATTAGAACAGGGTGCCACCAAGATGGAATGTGAAATTGAGTTTCGGTGAAAAGAAGCAGAGGCTGAGTAAGTCTCAGTGTTTACTCAAACTTCATAAACTTTGGTAGCTGATGCTACCAGCTTCTGTAGTACTCATTCTCTTCTCACCAATGAAACTAATTTTCAGGTCAGCACTGTTAAAGCTTCTCTTGGGAGGTACCTTTGAAACTAAGTATGCAATTGAGTTATGGCCTCAAAGTGGAAGTTTCAGCCTCAAGAAAAACTGCTTTCAAAAGGGCACACCATCTTTGTCCCTTGGGTCACATGTCTTTGGACTTGGCATGCAAATATGATGAGTCAAGTTGAAGTCAAGCAAATGGAAAAGCCTGATACTAAGGAAAGCAGGGGCGGGGGGAGTCAGAAGGAGCCTGTGGCACTGAAAATATTGTACATCTGGGATCCAGTCATGCACTACATACTCAGAGCTTCAATGCCATGTGAGAAAAGTCAGCCGTGCACTTAAGCCACTGTTTAATTAGTTTTTCTATAACTCACAGCCAGATATAATCCTAGTATGTCCACCAGCTTAGAAACGGAGACCATTCTTTGTGAACTCAATTACTAGAGCTTTCTACATCAGAATCTGTGGGGAAACAATAGCCAAAAAGGATGAATTAATCTTCCTCCTATTTTCCCAGCTACTGCAAAATCTTCCATGGGCCCCTGAATAGGGTTTAGTTATTCTTTCATGCACTGGCCATAACATTATTCATTAACACACCAATATTATTATCCCTAAAAAAGAAATATTTAATGCAAGTTAACTCTCTTGATTATTGTTGTAGCTACTATCATCTCAATGGGATAGGCTAACAGAAAACAAAGCTATGGTTATTCTGTACCAGCAGAGGCACTGGCAGAGGGAAGTTCATGTTCCACACTGTAGGTTGGCACCATGTATTCCATGAACTGTCCAGGGTTCCTAATCCATTATATACTCTTGGTGAAATCTACATACTAAACCAAGCTTTTGCTTTATTTTTCTTAATTTGTTGATTACTCATTAAACTTAATACCTTAGAATTCTTCTAAACCAGAGTACTTAACAACTCAGAAAATACTTGGAATTGGTCTCTAGAATCTGACTTTTGGTAAAGACCATTGTAAAGAATCCTCTATCCTCCTGGCTAGAGTCTTTACCTTGCCTAACATTTTAGGACTTATTCTGTGTTACTTTGCCAGTTCCCATGGGAAAGGCAGATCCTGCTGCCATATCAACCATGTTTACAAGAACTAAATAGGCTGCACCATCTCTCAGCCTGGACTTTTGACCCATAAATGGGTAAAAGAAAAATCATTTGGTTATCCATTAGAATATGATGCGTCACATGGAATTGATATCTTTACTAACACAAACTGACAGACCTTAGAGTCAGGCACATTCCTCTGAGAGTTTCTTAGATTAACACTACTAACAAAAACATAAGCTTTGGCCAATTTAGAAACTTAGTCTTTCATTTAGACAGCTTAAAAAATGACTTCTAATGTTCGTGACTAACTTCTAATGTTGTCGGATGGAATATGTGACCAGCTGCTTTCTATAGAAGCCCAGAGCTGATCAGAGACTTCAGCTGTTAGGTTGTTGGCACAAATCTTGTGCTTCCATGATGCTGCTATGGGAAGAACTCTCAGCTGTCAGTGGTATAGTGGTTATAAATCAATGAGCCTTGAATCCCTCCAAATCCTGACAGTGAAAATCCACTTTCTATGGCTCAGTGACCAAACTAACAAACACAGCCACTCCAGATCTTACATAAGCAGTAGAGATACAACCAACCTCATTGATATTGGTGTTTGTTGCATGGCTGTATTTCATACATTGTATATTGCAGCCACACTAAGCACCTTATTGGTGCTATGGATTTTTAACCTTCTAACTTTGCTTGTGCAACTATTCCCTAGAAAGGCCCCGACATGTTCAAATATTACTTATACTATTCAAAGCCCGAGTCAAGAAATACATCTTCTCAATCTTCTGGGAATTTGCATTTGCCATTTCTGAATGCTACCTTGCATTAAACTACACCCACGTGAATATAGACATTATTGACAACTAGACTGTAAACCCCTTGAATATAGAGGTCATGTGGACAACATCTCAGAAAGCACTCAAAAAAGGCTTGTGTACCAAGCCTGATGCCAAGCATGGCATGATCATCATGTCATCTACACACTCCCCTTTCTTTTTCTGTAGCTTAAAATAACTGGGTCCTAGAAAATCCAGATAATTTGCAAAAAATCCCATGGATAATTAAGTTTTGTATCCTAAACTACAATACCAATAGTAAAAGTAATTATTAGTTAGCTATTATACAAAACATAGGCCTGGGCCAACCAATAGAAAATAATTTCATCTACTAATTTATGAGGGTATCCCATAGGCTTCAGCTCTCAAAATAAAAGTGATGTCTCCTTGTTGAACACATTCACAAGAAGTATTGCCTTTCTCTAAATACTAACGATTCAAAGACTAAAATAGACGAAAGCAACATTCTCTCAAAGAAAGGTGTTTTTTAAAAATATTGTTTTGTGTTTGTATCTAGGAAGTCACCATTCTCAAAACTAACAATAAATGTAGACTTGTTAATGCTACTTTGATTTACTTCCAATATGAGTTATCTTGAAGATAAAGCAGGAAACTCATGTATCATCTCAGAATCTCACCTTAACCTCACCTGCCCAGCCTACTTATTATTATACTCATTTTTATTATTTGGGCAGGGGATTCTTTATTCTCATTATTATAAAATATAGAAACAATTTTGGGCATAAATAAGTGCTCAGTAAATACACGTCTTTTCTTTTTAACCCAATTCCCAAGAGCAATTAGAAAGTTAGACAGAGCATGTCAGTGATGGTGGTAGAATCAAATCATTTTCTTCAAACTCATCTTACTCTTTAGCTTTGAACATTAATCCAGGGACAGGCAACATTAAAAAAATGGAACTTTAATGTTACAACATGATTGAAAGTCTGATATCATACCAAAATGATGGATCAAATTTCTTATGGAACCTGCTTTGTAATAACATTTTATATTCTTAATAATACTCTGCTCTAAATATTGACAGTGAATTGACACTTGAGAGATAAAAGAATGATAAAAAATATCAAGACTATTAGCCTTTTCCCCATAAGGCTAAATAATTTTTTTTTGATAAAAGATAAACACTTTCTGGGGGTGATATTGAATTAGGCTTCAACGAGGAAGTGAAAAGATCATAAATTTGGTGAAATACGTTTAAGTATGTTTTTATCCTTTAAGTGCTATATAATTACATGGAAATTGCAAAACAAACAAACAAACAAACAAACAAACAAAAAACCCAACTTTGTGTGGAAGGATTTGGCCAACAATTCAAAATTTAATAATATTTACTCATCACGAACTTAGGGCAAAACAGTCATGGACTCAGTCCCAGGGAGCCACATAGGCCAGACCAGGCAGGGTGAAAAGGAGGGCAGAACTGTTAGGATTCTAGAAAGCCCCCCCCCCCAAGATGAGGAACTCCTTGTCTTTATAAAGCTTGTCCTGACTTTAGGACAGAAGTGGACATGTCTTCACAGGTGCCATCCCTGCAGTTGTTTTCCCACGTAAATATGCAAGTACATGACTTTATAAAATTCTACATACACTCTCCTCAAATTGAGAAACAAGCATCAAATACAACACTCCTTCCCAACCTCCGTTTGTATCTAGTTCCGACCGTGGCACGTCATTCTTTTGAGTTATAATTTAACATTACCAACAGTTCCACGTTGCTTCAACTCATTTAAAATGAGTTTCTTTGACTTTTGTCTTCAACATTGTGTCCTACATATCTAATACTGAGGACGATCCATCTAAGTTGTAAATATTCATGGGAGGGCTGGGTGTGGTGCTGCTCACCTTTAATCCCATGACTCAGGAGACAGAGTCAGGTAAGTTAGTTAGTTAGTCTCTGTTAGAGGCCAGCCTGGTCTACATAAGGAGTTGCAGGACAGCCAGGGCTATGTAGAGAGACCATGTCTCAAGTAAACAAAAAACAAATAAATAAATAAAAATAATAGATAGATAGATAGATAGATAGATAGATAGATAGATAGATAGATAAAAGTAAATGTTGGGAGAAAAAAATTCTAAGCACTAATGTATGACTATATTCCAAAACATTGCATTTTATAGAACTAATATGAAATAAATTATTTCAATAATAATATCACTACTGATCCTTAGTATCAAATCTGAGTTATGTGTGTGATCTACAGTAATCACACATATATATAAATGCACGTGAGCACATGCATATGTATACATTTATACGTTTTGTTTTTCCCACATTTTTAAGTGAAAAACATGCTCCCCTAAATAAGCATTGGACAATTATTTTATATTCAGTAGAAATTTAAAAAATATGAATATTTAATATGGGAAAGAATCTCTTGAGAGGCTTGGGAATCACTGCTTTAGATTCCTGCAACCTCACCATAGTTTCCACCTGAGGGAGTGTTCTATTCTGCTTTCTCTTGCTGTGGTAAACACCATGAACAAATGCAACATAGGGAGGAAAGGGTATTTCTTAGCCTACAGGCTATAGTCTATTATCAAGGGAAACCAAGGAAGGAGTTCAAGGCAGGAACCTGGAGACAGGAACTGAAGCAGAGACCATGTAAGAACACTTCTCCCTGGCTGGCTTCCAGACTCAGATTCAGCTACCTTTGTTGTGAAGCCTGGCCCATCTGCTGATGGATGGTGACACCCACAGTGGCCTGGGCCATCCTACATCAATTAGCAGCCAGGAAGATGTCCCATACACATGACAACAGGCCAACCTGAGGGAGGTAATTCTTGAATTGAGGTTTTCTTTTCCCAGGCGTGTTGATGTCACAGAGCAAGAAGAGCCATCACAGTAGGCATCAGTAGGGTGGATGTAAGTACTCTTTGTGCTTCAGGGTTCAGGGTCAAATAGAGGGCCTCACACATGGCCAGGCAAGCACTCTACCATTGAGTTACACTGCCAGCTCCCCCGCAAATTTTTACTGACAAGCATCTCATATAATCGTGTGACAAATCATATACTTGGAAATAAAGGTATTTCCCTAAGTTTCCCAGTAACATTGTCATTTTTGAGGTAGGAAAGGCAACGATACACATTTAAAGGAGATTTCTTGTATAAAATTCCATTACTGTCAGTTAAGGAGGATGATATTTAGTTTACATCACTTGATCTTGACCTCTGAGTAGAGGTGTTTACAACACTGAATCAGGAGTAGCCACTTATTAATCAGGTGACAGTAACACTCCTCCATATGTTTATTCTACACAGCTTATGAGAAAGCATCATACATGCATTGGTCAGTGGCACCTACTGATCATATTGTGTGGTACTGTAACCCAGCTCTACAATGTACCCAAAATCTGGAACTTGTGTAATCCTCATTTCCTAAAAAGTTAGAACAGAGGAGAAATTTTCTTTACTTAGTATTGCTCACAGAGTTTCTATCAAGAGAGCTTGGGACAATAACTAAAATTACTAATACCTGTCAATATTCAATGTATAGAAAGCACTTCTTCATCAAACAAAGGAACTAAGGACATGATCACTACAGATTTCAACGCTGCAAAAACTTAAAGTTTCCTGTGAAATTCAAGTAAAAGTCTATCATAGTAGTGTCATTTAAAAAATAAACTGACTGCGACAGTCTGGGATATTATATTTTCTTTCACAAAGGATCTACTGGAATTCAAATATTACTTTGCTTATCATCGACAATTCATCTAGAATAGTAGAAGGAAACTGAACTGTTAACAAAAGGGATATTTTAATACAAAACACTCACCAAATTACTAAAGAATAAACAAATAAATACAAAACCTCAAAGCTGTAGCGAGTAATCTAATTTGGTTATTCCTCTGTAAAGCATTCAGAATGACGGGACTGGAATGGGGGAAAAGATCAATTCTTATTTAGAGAAATTGACAGCAATTGAAATTGAAATGTTCATATGAAAAAGAAAGCTAGTAAAAACTGTAGGTGATTTGACAATTCCACATGTTTTACTTTACTGTGTTATTTTAGGCCATATGATGTGTCTAGCAGGTCAACTGACAAATTTAGAAATCTCCTGATGTTTAAAACAATGCATATAAATGAATGTTTTGTAAATTGGGAACTCTGGGTAGATTTGATAATACGAACTTCAAAGCAATATTTGCTGAGTTTCTGCTGTGTCAGTTATGATGGTGAGGCCCAAACAAGCCTAAAGTTCTGCTTGGAGGGGGATGATATTCTTAAAATTCAGACATTCACACTTCTATGCAAAACTTGTAGGTAAAGTAGAAAAATTCATTCATAACACTACACAACACAAAAGCTACTATGGAATGCTGGACTTCACAATGCCATGTAGGTCATTTAGTGGAACATCACACAGAAAAATTTTGGTTACTATTAAATCATGCACCATTATGATTACATTAAGTTTATTTATGTATTTGTGGAAGAAAACATCAGGAATACATTTCTCTTCTACTTTGGATTTTGTAGCTGTGATTAAACACTCTAAGTGAAGCAAGTTAGGGAGGAAAAGGTTTACTTCAGCAAACATCAAGTGAAAACAAGGCAGGAACCTGGAGATGGAAACTGAAGAGAAGCCACAAAGAAATGCTAACTCATATTCAGCTACCCTAGATTTGGCCCTCCTAGCAATGAGGAAAATGACCTACAGACATGCACATAGGCCAAGCTGATAAAGACAGTTCTTCAATTCCCTATTCTCAGATGTGTCCCATTGACAATGAAGATTAGCTGTCATACTCCATCCCTTGCCAACTAGACAAATAGATCACTGTGAAACCATAATTTTTCCTTGTCTCCTAGATCTCATGTTAATATTACAATATAAAACACAATCCAACTTTTAAATTTCAGTCTTTAAAATTTCTAGTTATTTAAAAGTCCAAATTCTGGCTAGCTCAGTCGGTAGAGCATGAGACTCTTAAAAGTCTAAATTCTCTTTTGAAAAAATCCAAAGTCTTTTAACTGTGGGGTCCTATAAAATAATAATAATAATGATAATAATGATGATAATAATAATAATAATAATAATAATAATAATAATAATAATAAAAATATCTACTTTCTTAGTCTAAAAGGCAAGAACCAGGGCACAGTCACAATTACAGCAGAACAAAACAAAATCCAACAACGTGAAAAAATCTCAGTATCTAACATCTAGGGCTCATTTATAATCTTTTGGGCAAAAAGGGGCTTGGGCAGTCCCTCTTCTCTGATTCCATCATCTGCAAAACACACAGTTTGTCTTGTAGGCTCAGGTTGTCTCCACTTCACACCTGCCATTGTCCTTGGTGATCAAGGTTCCAATGTCTCCAATGTGCTGGGTCTCCACAGCACTTGAGGGAGCACCTTTACCAATGGCCTATCCTGGTCTCTTATCGAGTATTCTATCCTTGCTACCATGTGCCAAACTTCAGTTTCTCCCCAAAAGCCTTTTAATCCTTGGGTCTCCATTGTAACTATCACAAGTGGTTTCTTAGGACCTCTCTGAAGTGATTCCAATATTACCACATGGTGCTAAGCTACTTCTCGTGACTCATTCATACCTTTAAAACCAGTATTATGCAGATCCTACATTGCAGGAGACTCCTAGACATTTCCAAGTTTAGCTTCCAGCTTGAGATGCAGCCTTGGCCTCTTCCAAACCAGTTTCTGTGTGCTGATCCCAAGGAAATACTTCCCAGAAGTGTTCACTTCAGTGATGTTGGCCTTTTATTAATCACAGATAATTTTCAATCCCAGCTGATTAGCATCCATTGTCCCAGTAAAGCAATAATTTCATTTTTTCCATAGCTTACTAATCTAAAATATACAAATAACCCCTGGTATAGTACTATGGTTATTGCTCCCTTCTAAAACTTTAGTAGTCAGGCCTCCGTTATCTGTATTTTTCCTCAGCATTCTTGTCCTCCACAGACCCACAGAACAGCCCACTAAGCTCCAAGCATTCAATGGCTTTTCCATCCCAAGTTTCCAAAGATTTCCATAGTCCTCCCCCAAACCTTCCTTGTCAAAGCAACAACCTCACTCTCGGTTGCTGTGGATGTCTTTCTGTGCACTATGAATATGTGTTGATCTGATTGGTTGATAAATAAAATGCTGATTGGCCAGTAGCCATGCAGGAAGTATAGGAAGAGTAAACAGACAAGGAGAATTCTGGGAACAGGAAGGCTGAGTCAGGAGATGCCAGGCTGCCGTCCAGGGAGCAGCACGTAACAGCACACAGGTAAAGGCATGGAACATGTGGCAACATATAGATTAACAGAAATGGGTTGAGTTTAAGTGCAAGAGCTAGTTAGTAGTAAGCCTAAGCTAATGGCTGAACAGTTTTAATTAATATAAGCTTCTGAGTGATTATTTTATAAGCAGCTGTGGGGTCTGTGGGGCTGGGCAGGACCAGAGAAAACTTCAACTACAAATGGTGCCCAATGGCTCTAGTTTCTACCTGAAACCTGAAAATGTTTAATAAGCAATTCTAAACGGAGCACAAAACAGGTTCCTGCTTCATGTCTCTTGCAGAAGGTGAGATGCAGCAACATGCAGGCTTGAGCTACTCAATGGCAGGTTTGCAGCATGTGGACTGGAGCTACAGCATGGCATATTCCCACAGAGTTACAAAGAGGTTTTTGCAAGCTGTGCAACATGGTGCATGGTGGATATAGAGTTTGCTACTAAGAAAAAAAAAGAGGTTTCTGGGCTACACGCTGCTGGATGGAAGCATAGACTCACTGCCTCCCAGAGTCAGCAGAGAGCATGATTACCAGAGCTGGCTGTAAACGTAGTTCTGCCATGCTCAGAAGCTGAGGTAGGCAGAGCCAGCAACCAAAGCTGCCATTTCAGTCCTAGTAATACTGCAGTTTAAAGAAATAGCTTCACAATAAGACAGATTCAGATGGAATAGTTTACAACGTGTGCAAAAATGTATGTAGCCTTGGAAGAGAGAAAAAAAAAGTAATATATACAGTTATATAAAGAAATAAGTAGTTTTAAAAACTCAAATCTTTAAAGAGACAGTAAAAGTAGTATAAAAAGTAAGCCATGTAAACATGGAAATCACACGGAGAGTCTGGATTATATTGTCTTTGGGATTTTTAACTGCAGAAAGACATTTGATTGTAAAGTCTGCTCAGTTAAACCAATATGTATATTTTAAAGGTATCTTGATTTCAAAATTTGGATCTAAGGATATGTTGCTTTGGAAAGGAGCCACTGCTTTTGTTACCACAGGAAGCAAGAGGCTATGGATTTGTTCCAGGTTAAGATACATCAGGTTTGACTAGCCAACCCCCTGAAAGTTCTCCGATGACACCATGGCCTAGATCATCCAACATCCAAAATCAACTTCAAGGCAACTGGCTCAGAGAATACAACCACACAGACTACTCCAGTCAGGATTTAACCATAATAACTTAATTTTCTCAGGATCCCCATTAGATTGCCAGCACCCTTATCTAGCAGGAAGTAGTATGAGAAGCTATGCCCAAATTCCCAAAATATTGTTTATGAATGTTTATTTTTATTTAAAGCAGGTTGATTATAAATGCAATCTCTTTCTATAGAAGAAAAGGGGATAATATAGATATGATAGGATAAAAGGATGGATTGTTGAACCTACTTTTAAAGAGCAACTTGTTTAAAATGTTTTACATTGGTATAGATTTTAGTTTATTGATAAAAATTTAAAGTTAATTTTGTTATACTGTATGTATATTTCTACTCTTGTTTAAGGTATGTTTGTATAGCTCATTTGAAATTGTAATGGATAATTAAGAAATACAGGTTAGTAATTAGTCTTCTATGATCTTCAAATATTTCAAAGACCTACAGAATATGGCAATTAAAATATTTTAAAAACTTAAGACTTTCTGGACAGTGAGACAGGTATGCTCCTGGCAGCACTGATTTACTTCAAAGAGAAAGATGGACATTAAGGACACTCTATATGGAGTCTATCTTCTTCTTAGCAAAAATAGCCATTTGGGCAAGAAACTGTTCTTGCCTGGACTGCTTGACAAAATGTTGTATAAAATGGACATGCAGGACACATAGGAAGGTGACCACTGAACTTTGCAAAATAAAATGGTCCTTCAGGTTCCCGCTTTGAAGAGGAGACTGCCAGATATTCTACAGGACACACAGAGAAGTGATTGAAAAACTCAAGGCCCATAGGCTGAAGAAAGATGCCCCAACATTGCAGATGAACTTTGGATGACTGTCCAGGTAGCCAGCTGTCTCTGTCATTTTAGATTTTTGAAAGTTGCTTACAATACACTTCCTATTTACTTAGGTAATATGATATCCTTCTGGGGTCTTTGATGTAGTTGAAGACTAGATAGTTGCAATTATGATTTTCCTTGGTTATGATAAAAGATAAATTAGATATAAAACTTTAAACTCACAAATATAGGATAGATAGAATATTTTCTTTAATTTTGCCAAATACAAATAGACTAGATATTGTAACTGTAATTCTTGCTTGATAAATATTCTATTATATGTAAATTTACTATGTTAAAGTTCAAACCTTCCTTTTTGATTTTTTTTTGTAAACTTAGAGGCTTGGATCAATTATTTGACCCTACCCTTGGCAGCTTATACATAGCCTGCTCCATTTTATTGTAAAGATATTTCCCAATACCTGTCCCAAATTTTCTTTCTGTTACTATGATGAACATCATTACTAAACACAGCTTGGGGAGGAATGGGATTATTTGGCCTACACTTCCAGGTCATAATACTTCACTGAGAGAACTCAGGGAAGATACTCAGGGAGAAATCAGCAAAAACCATGAATAAATGCTGCTTACTGGCTCACTCTATCTCTGGCTCATGCTCAGATAGCTTTTTTATACAACCTAGGTCCACCTGCCTGGGGTGGCACCTCCTTCAGTAGACTAGACCCTTCTATGTCAATTACTAATCAATAAAAATACCCAACAGACAAACCATAGGCTAATCTGATGAAGGTAAATTCATTAGATATGATTCTCTCTTTAGAGATAACTCTAGTTTGTGTCAGGTTGACAAAAATGAACTAGTGCAACCCTACATAGAACAAAGAACCAGTCTTTCTGAAAACATTTGTGCTATTTTTAGAATGGGCAGAGATTAATATGCTTGATTTTTTGACTTACCAATGGAATCTAAGCTTCTACTTACAGATAAATAAATGGTGATTAAATATTTTTAAAGAAAAATATTGTGTCACTATAATGAATATTTCCTTTCAACTATGTATGTCTTCCCCTTTTTATTTGAAGATAGGGTATCTGTATCTATATACATGATCACACACACACACACACACACACACACACACACACACACACACATGCTCACATTTCCAAACTTCATGTTCACTTATCAGTCAAGCAAATAAATATAACCAATGTGATTCCTTGGACCTGGGTAGGAACATCCAGAAATTAGATATTTTACTACTAGACTCTTGGCTGGGAATGCCACACAGGCATGCAAAGCAAAACAAAACAAAAGTGAGCTGTGCTGTAGTAATGGAGGCCTGGAGACTGAGGGAGTGGCTAACCAATGACTGGTCTAGCCTAAAACCCATGCCAGGAGAGTAAGCCCACCCTGACACTGCCTGGTACACCAGGAACCACAGGCTGGATGACCCCAAGACTTATGATAGAAACAAACATGACTGGAGAAAAAAGATGTCAATGTAACGATGCCAAACACTGTTCTGCTATACTCATAGATTGGCGCCTAGCCCAACTGTCATCAGAGAGGCGTCATTCAGCAACTGGTGGAAACAGATGCAGAGACTCACAGCCAAACATTAGGCCAAACTCAGGGAATTCTGCTGAAGAGAGGGAGGAAGGACTGTAAGAGCCAGAGGGGTCAAGAACATCACAAGAAAACCCACAGAATCAACTAACCTAGGCTCATAGCAGCTCAGAGATGAAACTGACAGCTAGGGAGCCTGCATGGGACTGACCTAGGCCCTCTGCCTATATGTGACAGTTGTGTAACTTGGTCTTCTTTTGTGACTCCTAACAGTAGGAGCAAGGGTGTTTTCTGACTCTTTTGCTCGCTTCCTATTCCTCATACTGTGTCACCTTGCCCAGCCTTAATACAAGGAGAGGTGCTTAGTCTTACTGCAACTTGATATGCAATGTTTTGTTGATATCCATGGGATTCCTGCCCTTTTCTGAAAAGATTCAGAGGAAGAGTGGATGAGGGGCAGAGAGGAGGTGGAAGGAGGGACTGGAAGGACAGGAGGGTGGGAAAGCTGCAGTCAGAACGTAAAATAAATAAGTAAATATTTAAAAATTGCAATAAATAAATAGATTCCAGACATCATTGGAAAATACATAAAAAATGAAACAAAACAAAAACAAAGTCTACCAAATCAACAGAACAAACAAAAAGCCCCAAAAGATATAATAAATGAAATCCACAGCACTCTGGATCTAGCCATACCTGAGGTCTGATTTTTCAGTTCTTTAAGTCAAACTATCTACCCTATTATACTTTGTTGGTTGAAAGGTTGATTGCATAAAACACTCGGTGCTACTTTATGTCCCTTGTAATTGAATAAATTCTGATGAATTCAAATGTACATCATCTTGAACTAAACAGGGATATATCTCAAAGGCTATCCCAAAGGATATACCATGCGAAAGAAAATAAATTCATGGCTAATGGTTAGAAACACTGAGCTTTACAGTTTAGTGCTTAAATAGTTAGCATGGCAAGCTGAATTTTCAATAATTTGGTCACATTTATTATTCCAAAGATATGATCCAGAGCAGTGTTCCCTGCCTCATAACGTCCATTCCCACTGCCACCCCTCAAATATGCCTCCTGGTGTTGTTTGTGGCAATCCCTTGGTTTGGAGAGCAACCTCTAGACCTTTCTCACTATTCAGTGTACACATTGTCCTTCATATCCATGTTTGGGTATCACTTCTGTGAAGCTTTTCCTAATCTTCTCACCAGTTATATTCATATCTCCACTACAAAGCTCTTGGTTATTTCAATTAACACATGTGTGAAAGAGTTGATGCACTACTGAGACCTGTACAATAAGTTATTTGATGTTGTTGATTTGAGACAGGGTCTCACTATGTACATCTGGCTGGCCTGAATCTCACTCTGTAAACCATGCTGCTCCTAAACTCACAGAGATCTACCTGCCTCTGCCTCTTGAGTGCTGACGTTAAATGCATGTACCACCAAGCCTGTCCATTTTTTTTAAATGTTACTAAGCACCGCATTTTTTCTTGTACTTTATGTCTTGTATGTGTGTCTTCTTATTCCACTGTGATGATTCAGAGATTAAAAACAATATTTATTTTCCCACAGCCTGGTGAACTGTCTTAGCAAAATAAGTAAATACTGATACTCAATTGATATCTATCATAGATTTATCATTTGATTTTTTCTTTTACAAATCAAGAACTCATAATATAAGCAATATACCCATCCCAAAGACAGGTAATTAAAAGACAGAGAATTTGAAGGTAATCTTTTAGAAATAAAATATCAAAATAATTCAGTAAAGATGGAGTCAAAAGTTGTAAAGAAAAAGGTATTTGCATACACTGGTAAACATTAAAACTCAGAGTCTGTATAAAAGGCTGTAAGTATGAAAAGAACCTGTCGGACTCATGCAATATGTACTAAAGCTGAAAATTGTAAATATACTACTAAAGAGGATGCTTCTTCAAATAGCCCTCTCCAAAGAAACCAACATACACCTACACACACACACACACACACACACACACACACTTACATGTTTTTGTTAAAAACTAGACCAAACACAGCACTGTTTCTAATACATGTCTATATGTGAGATATATATTTATAACATACATCTCTATATGTATTTCTAATATATTGTATATATCTAATATATATTTCTAATGTGTATCATATATATTGATAGAGAAAGAGACAGAGTTTGGTTTGGTTGCTATAGAGAGAGAGAGAGTGAAAGAAAGAAAAAAGAAAGGCAGGCTTCAAAGGTAAATAGTTCAGATACAGTTGGTAGAGGGGATATTTTGAGTAAGGATGGAGTTTCATGGTAACAATGTCCACCGGAGGAAGTCACAAACTTGACAGTCTCCAGGGTCAAAACAGGTCATATAAATGAGGAGGAGAGCTTTAGGGAGAGTCCACAGATGTCGATAGCAAATGAGACCTCCTGCCACTTTTTTGGGGGGAAAACAGATTACGGGTATCATCGCTAATGAAGAAGGAACACAGCAGGGCTACATCATTTCAGCCTATCAGTTCTATATGAGAATTAAGGTATAAAGCTTTCCAGAAATACTTAGAATCCTCATTTTAGTTGAGTTTTCCATTATTAAATTCTGGCACCTAACTTAAATAAAACTTTTAGATCCATAGGCAGATCAAGTAAATCAATCCATCTATTGGACAAAATTCAAATGTGTAGGCCCTGTTGTATACAGTGAGAATTGGGAGTCATTAACCGCCTCAGTCAAAAGGCATTGAGCTTGCAAACTTCTGCCCAATTAGATGAGCTGAGAAGTCCCAAAGATAAACTGAGGGCACCATAGGGATTTTGAAAATTAATAGGGTGTCATATCTTTATAGACTGCTTTTGCATACAGACTCAGTTTATCCCCACAGCAGTATTGCAGGAAAGCTCACAGCAGGTTGTGAAGAAGGCAGATGGAGTCAACTTGTTCATATCTTTACATGTGATTCACAACAGGGATCTATTGAGCAGCATCTATGAGTGAGACTTTCCCATTTCTTTAGTTTCTCCATTACTACAGGTAAAGGCTAATGTGCTGTTAAAGGTTGTTCATTCTCCTTCTATCTATGATATATTTAAAGTAGTCCATAAACTGTTTAGGTTGTAAACCATCTGTGAGTCCTTATTTGCATATGAAAGACTGATGTAGTCAATGTAAGACAATTAACTAGAGGCAATTGCAACTTATATAAGATGCCAGCCTTTAACTAGGTGGTAATATGGACAATCAGCAGTGGACAAGAAAAATTAAGATGAGTTTATGTGAAACAATTTTGACACTGAGAAAACAGCATTACTAGCCTGCGCTTGTGTAGTGAGGGAGGTCACCTGTACTTATTCCAGTGCACAGAGAAGCAAGATGTTAAGGAGCATAACTCAAAGGCTCCAGATTCTGACATATCCTGTGGGTGCTAGTAAAAGTCTGTGGGCAGGTATACTGATGGAGTGATGTTTATCTTGGGCCCACTGCTTGACTCTATCCTCACCGATGGGATGAGGACCTCTTTAATCCCAGCCTTTCTCATGGCCCGCATTCTGGTAAAGGAAAGCATCATTTTCCCTTCACCTGAGCCTACAGTTACTCATACTGCACACAGATGTGTTTGATCAGTTTAAAACTCAAGTTGTATGGAATACCACAATCTTGACTATCCCTTCTAGCCATCATTCAAAGACCTATTAACCTTTAAAGATAGTTAAATTTAAAGAAAAAAATCCTCTGGGTCGGGCAGTGGTGGCCCAGTCTTTAATTCCAGTTCTTGCAGGGCAGAGGCAGGCAGCACTCTGAGTTTGAGACCAGCCTGGTCTACAGTACAAGTTCCAGTATAGTCAGGGCTCCATAGAGAAACCATGTCTGGAAAACAAGAGCAGAACAAAACAAAAGAAACAACAGTGACAGAAACAAAACAAAAATCCTTCTCTGGGTGCTGTTCAAAAGAGATCAACAGTGTCAAACGCTGTCATCTTACAGGATAGCTATAGAGTCAGACAAGAGAACTGTGATTCCCAAGTCTTCCCACTCCCTATCCACACGGGGACTTGGGGACTTGATAGGAGGACTCTCCAGAGACCTGGGAAAGCTCAAATGAGCGGCAGCTCGCGTCTCTACAGCGGACTCATCCTCGACCTTTTGCCATTGGCTTCTCTAACTTTTCCCCATATCTTATACAAGCTTCACTAATTCTTGCCTCAATTCTGTGGGCATGCTGCATAGTTTCTCTCAAGTGGCCTGTGCTGATCTAAATTGTGCCTTATAATAATATCCTAATTGTTGCAATTATGTCAGTTTGGGCTGCTATGATGGCACCTCGGTTGTGCTTATGTTTTGGACAATTTTATATCATGTGTGTGCCAGTTATACTAAACACAGACAGTCCCCTGTGGTGAGAATCTGGAGGCTGTGTGATGTAGATGTCCTTGGAGCAGAAGGGCACCCTAGCCCTTGAGAGTCTAAAAGTTTTATTTCTCCTTCTTTGTATTTTAAATATTTTGGTTCCAATTATCTATTCCTGTTCATTTGTTTTTCTTTAAATCTATCCCAAGGCTTATTTGTGTTACTGAAAGACAGTTTTCTGTGTTTCAAATAATAAAATAAAACTTTAATTATTTTTATTTAATTTAAAATTTATTTATTTTGTGGGGGGATGCAAATACACATATGTGTGCTGTGTATGGATATCAGAGATTGACATCCTCAATTGCTCTTTTCCTTATATTTGAGACAGGGTCAATCATTAAAGCTGTACCTTAGCCATGGGCCAGACTGACTGGCTAGTAAACACCAGGAATCCTCCTGCCTCCATCTTCTCAGCCTTGGGATCCCAGGTGCATGAAGGGATTCAGAGCCTGTCTCCTCATGCTTGCATAGTAAGATCTTTACTGACTAACCCATCTCCTCAGCCCCATCAATTGATATCTAAATTGTATTTGTGAACATTTTACATTTTATAAATTCCACATTTCAAGACAATTAGAAAATGTACAGTCATCATTGTTAGGCTGATTCTTGTTTCCCTAATATAGGTCAATATCGTTTCCTACAAATAGCTAATGAGAAATAAACCATTTTAATTCATAGTGGTTCCTGGTTCAAAGTGGTTCCTTGACATACTCATCTCCAGGAAGAACAAAGTATCTGTAGGGAAGAAAGGGGTGAGATTCTCTAGAGTAAATCCATACACAAGTCAAAACAAGTTTGGATACAACTTCCACTCTCTGTGGTTACATCAGTATCTGGGATCTGGTAGGCTACAATCATAGCTCTTCCATCTGCTTAACTAAAATGAAATATTAATTGTAGCATCCCTAAATGGCTCTCCAGAGTGAATTGACACTATTACTGTCTAGCAATAGTTCCTGGAACATAGTAAGTGACTCAGTAATGACTAAAAAGTCAAAGGGGAGAATATTAAGCCCATAAGGGCAACCTGTAAGAATTTCAGTGATTAATCATCCCCAAGCATCTACAGAATGTAGTTTTTTGAGAAATTTTATGGAGTCTACTATTACTATCCATCAGGAGTGTTTTATGAAAGATCACTTGTGTTATGTGGTTTCCTGGAGATGTATATGGCTAACAAAACTATTCAGCATCTGTTGATAATTGCTTAGCCTTTGAATATGTAAGTTTGTAAGAAATAGTTTCCTGGAGACATCATTCCCAGTACAAATAAGGAGATGAAGTTCTTGACTCCCATATGTAACTAGTAATTCATGATTGCATCAGGCCTTAGGTTATGTCATTCGCTTGATGTTTCTCTTCCTCTCTGCTACCCTAGACTCGTACCCTACTGCACCACCTTCATGGTGAGTACATTGGAACTCCTAAAGAAAGATGTCATTAAGTATTTCCATCTTTTTATGTGGTTTCTAAGCTCGAATGTATATTTGAGCAATATACACCTGAGTCTTCTTTTATTTTAGTATCCTTGGTACCAAGCATATAGAGCTCGTCAGCTGTATACATGTAATAAATGTTTGTGAAAAGGATGAGCTCTTATAGAGGAGTATGAGAACCAAGGGCTCAAGATTATAGCTTTGAACAACAGAACTACAATTAAAAGGCAGGAGACACAGAAATATAGAAAATATCACCAGCAGAAGAAGGACACAGCTGTCTGAAGCAGACAAGAAGCATGATTTATGGTCACAGATATGCAAGTGTGTCTCTATGGGAACTACAGAAACCCAACTGCACAATAGCACTGCTCACTTTCTCCTCAAGGTCCTCAGTGAAAAAGGACCTTTTCTGAGTTTTAGTAGATCCATGGTTTTCCAAATAACCCCTTTAGTGTCTGTACCCCTGTTTATGGTCTAAGACACTCGAGTGAGATTCAGGATATGTGCTACATATTTGCCAAGCCCCCTCTGAATATCATGCATTTTGCTAACGACTTGTTATCTCTTATTGTATCAGCCACTAATAAAGAAGAACATAAATGGCTAAAATGTAAGCGTGAGCCTAATCCCAGAATTTAATGCAGCTCTGGTTGACATTCTTGTGCTCCTGCACCGAAGTTTAAAGATCCCTGGAAATAAGGTACCAATCAATGCAGTACAATATATTTATGTCCATTGTAAAGTACACAGAACACAATTGTACTCATTTTGATGATATATGCATGTGCAATGGATGCTCGTTTGATTTCAAATGACACAGGTGAGTTGATGGTGTCTCTCATGGAAGGATGCTGATGAATGATAACCTAGGCATCCCATACACACCACATAGCTCTGCTTGAAGGTGATCTGCTCCA
>CABHPQ010155699.1:0-45880 GCA_902168405.1 Peromyscus aztecus | reverse complement strand
GTGTGTGTGTGTGTGTGTGTGTGTGTGTGTGTGTGTGTGTGTATGTGCATGCGCACCTGTGGAGTCTAGAAGACCTTGGATTCCCTGGGCTATTGTGAGCAATTGCCGTGGGTACTGGGAACCAAACATAGGTCCTTTGGGAAAGCAGCAAGCAATCGTAACTGCTGAACCATATCTCCACCACTAACCTTGAACGTCTGATCCTCCCGCCTCCACCTTTCAAGGGCTGGGATTATATTCATGCCATTATGTCTGATTTATGGGAGGCCAGGGATAAAGCCTAGAACCTTGTATATTCTAGGAAAGCACTCTAACTGAACTGCACCCTCAGCCCCCAATATCAATTTTTATTGTGTTTCTACAGTTCTGTAGTGTACCTTTCAGTTTTAGTGTCTATTAAAGTGTTTTGGTCATGTTTTGGATGAAAGACATATTCATGGATGTGTGAAAGTCAGCACAATGTCTGCTTCTAAGAGGTGAGAATGCAAAACTCAGCTCTGAATGTTAGAGAAACACAGTTCTCTGGCATTATTTCGCAGTTTTCATAGTTCTGAGTAGATAACTTCCTTTAGCTTCATACTTACTGGATTAGTTACAGGAATTTAGTTCCCCAAACGTTAACTATAAAGATGATAATGATAGTGATAATGGTGACATTTACTTTTTTTTTTCTGAGTGTTTAAGATGTGGCAGGCACTGCTGAGACACTTTGCAAATCAGATCTCCAATGGCAACTGTAAAATGGGTGTCACTGTCACGTCCGGCTTACGTGTGAAGATGCCTATCACTCAGAAACCAGGTGCAGTGGCCTTGTTTCTTACATTTAAACATACCAAGTTTATTCCGACTTGGTGCTACTGTACATTCCCTTTGCTTTTAATACTCATCCCCAACCTAGGCTATGCATAAGTAGCCTTGCTCTGTTCCATTGTGGTCTCAATTGGGACATCATCTGCCCTTTGAGGTCTTCTTTTACTATAGATATGTGTTACCCATTCCAAGTCTCATTCTATTTGTTTAATAGCTTTAACATTATCTGAAATTATCCTGCTTATTCACCTGCCTTCAGGGTACAGGGACCTTAGTGTAGTCTCACTATGTTACCCACAGTGCAGAGTTACAGTATGGAATGGTTGACTGAATTAGTGAATGAATATTACAAGACTAGAAAAGGATAATCTGGGATTTGAACACAAGTCTGGTTGGCTTCAAGGTCTATGGAACTTCTGCTCTATTTTGTTTTCTCTATAAGTCTAATGGCTAATCTCTGAAAAATATAAAATATCCAGCCTTGGATCAAAATCATATTTGAGTCATTTGATCAAAAGTATATTTGATTTTTGGTAAGCAATTAATTCAAGGGAAGTGAAAAATTGACTGATGCAAAGATTGTGAGAAATTTGCCCCTCTTTGCTAGAGAAGAATTGAACCCAAATCAACAGTGAGAATAGTCTAATTTTTGTTTCAGTAATACAATAACAGAGTCTGGGCACAGTTTAATTAAGCAAAGAGGCTTATTTTGACTCTCAGTTTTGGTGCTATATGGATGAGTGTCTGCTTTTGATGCCAGCTTTCACAACTGGCCGAGTCCCTCTCTTCTTACAAAGTCTCCAGTACTCAATCATGGGGTGACACCATGATAACCTTATCTAATCTTAGTCATTTCCCAAAAGCTCTGCCTCAAGACAACATAACTGGATTAAGTCTCTACTCTCTTCATACTTCACAATGAGAATTAAATTCTAATGTGAAGATCTGGGGATGTTACTCAGTGATATAGTGGTTGCCTAGCACATGCACACTCCTGAATTCAATCTTCAGCCCTACAAAAACTAGCTAACTAAATAGAGACATAAAATCTATGGTGTGAGTTTTACAGGGAATAAGCCATAGAAAGCCATAGAGTAAATTCTTATGTCATTAAATTTTGTTGCATTTTTATAAATTATATACCTACACACACACACACACACACACACACACACACACACACACACACACACATTTCACAGACTCTGAGCTCCTCAAACAATGATTTTTATTTGCAAGGGCAGGGTGTGTTTCTTCAGAGTTTCATGTAGCCCAGGTTGGCTTCAAATTCGCTGTGTACCAAGGATAATGGCCTTGACCTCCTGATCCTCTTGCCTCTACCTCCAAAAAGAAAATCTGAACCTTCTTTAAACTAATATGAGTTACTATGAATGTATAAAAATTAAAAAGTATCTTCCATTTCTTTAAACATTTTGCATTAATTAATCATTTATTTATTTATTTGTGTGTGTGTGTGTGTGTGTGTGTGTGTGTGTGTAAAATGTATATGTAGGCACACATGCTATGGAACATATGTGGTAGTCAGAAAAGTTGGTTCTAGCCTTCTACCATGTGTGTTCTAGGGATGGAACCCAGATCATGTGGTGTTCAGGTCACCGACTCCACAGCAAGTGCCCTTACCAGCTTAGCCATCTCATAGAGTCCATGTTTCTTTGAAATCATTCACAGTCCAGAATTTTCACCAGTTTGGGTTATTTTCTTCCTAACAGCCAAATGGAATTAATGAGGTCCCTCTGAGTTGCTGCCCTCTATTTTCCCCAGCAGATGTGTACAAACGTCTCTTATGGGGAAATGTAAACCATCATGGTGTAAGGAAACTAGGGCATGGTTGAGACACTAGAAGGGAACAAAATGTCCAACAGCTGACTGCATAACTAAGAAATCAATCACTGCCCAGGATGCTTTATTGGCATAATTGGCAATGATTTATAGAATTATGGCAAGAGTCCAAATGGGCATATGTAATCTTAATACCACTATAGCACTCCGGTGTGGAGTCTTAGTTAAGACAACACAATCAGACTGCAGAAGAAGCTTTAGATATTGACTTAAATGAGCTAATAACCATCAACAAAAAATTTACGTAAATGTATTTGGTTTAATATTGGGCAAATTCACCAGGTAGTTGAATGGAATCTAGAAGCAAACTTGTGCTGAAAACAAGCAACCAGAAAATATTTGTCAAGTGATTATGCAATGGGTAGTGAGTATTTTGCATATATCAAACGTGCTATTGCTTTATTAATCAGTATTGTAATAGAAAAAGTTGTTTACAGAAAATGGTGTGCTCTGTTGAGTGTCAAGGAAACAGGAATGGGTTCAGAGGCATAGAGTGTGCAGTTGGGCCACTGATAGACTCGGTTCATTTGAGAGGGGTAATGGAAGGCTTATCTCCTGAGCTGCATCTTGTAACTTACTTGTTAAATTTATTCAGGAAAGATGGCGTTAGTGATTATTCTGGAACCTAACTAGTGGCTTGTGAGAGATAATTAACAAAACTTCCTGTTTCTTCTCTTGGAACAGATGGATATTTTTGAGATGCAGTGGCACACGGAGCTCAGTCTGAGGGCATGCATAGCTGAGTCGCTTCTATTTGTATAATGAGGGGCTACTTGCTTGTGCTCAGAGGGCTGCAGCTTTCCATTCGCACAGTCCTACAACTCAACTGTCTCCGGTGACCTGAGCAGCTTGCAACAGCAGCCAACACTGCCTTTGGGAACAGGCTTTTAAGGACACTGCCCTAATCAGCTTTATTATTTTTTTCCCTATCATGGTTTAGTTTTTTTTTTTTCTTACCTAATAGAAACATTTAGTCTACCTTATTGCGTCTATTGTGTGGGTGCCGGCATTTGAAAATTAGCTATCAGGGTAGAACTTGTGGAAAGGTCAGATAGGATGCATGTTTGGGAGAATGGACTCTAAAACCAGTGAAATACTACAAAGACAGACAAAGAGGGTGGCAGGGAAAGAGAGGAGGGAGGGAGGGGCACAGAGAGCAAGATCATCTACCCGAATTTTCTTGTTGACTGACTATTCAAATGAGAACGGCTCTCTGTGACAAATCAAGGTTTTGGCAAATGTAGGTAATTATAGCCCAGAGCAGGTATCTTTAAAGAGCCTCCATGTTTCTGATGTAGGCTTTATTCTGAAATAGCCAGTCAACATTATTATAACTCTTGAAATTGCATTGCATACTTATATACTCGATGCTCATGAGAGGGAAATTTGCCATGAAGCTGATAAAGCTTAGCCCTTTATTTATTTCTAAAGATTCTTTCCTTTCTAAGGAGGAAATCTAGACATTCTTATGCATAATTTTATACAATTTCTACTTCTTAAAGAGCATCTTCCTTCCCCCATAGAAGAAACCCAGTGTCCACACAGGCTAGATCTGCTACATTTAAAGAAAGAGGCAAAGACAAATAGTGGCTTGGTGGTTTTCATGGGATAAGGATTATGTGTTGAAGTAACTCACTGTGTTCATATTAATTTGATTTCTAAACATGGAGCTCAGAAAGAAGACAGAGAAATATAGAAAGAATCATGGGGTCTCCCTAACATTTGGTGCTTGTTCAAGTCTCACCATCACTGAAGGGTATCAGAACTGTGGTGGAAGGCTTTGACAGCCACTTTTAATTGTGACTTTATGAACTCTTTGAAGGCACGTTGAGTAAATATGTTAATTTGATTGAATTTGGAGAAAATGCTGGACACCCATCTCCACAATCAGTTAGGAAAACAAACCATTGTGACTCGTCTAGATAGCCCAGGTCCCCAAGTAATCAAAACAGAAGTAAAAATTAACTTGCATTAACCCAGGTGATGTAATTCTTGATGTGTATATCATACTGAGGAATGAAAACATGGATTTGCGTGAAACACAATAAACACATTTCTTTTGTGCTCAAAAAGTTGCACAGCATATTCTCTGAAGCCAAACGCTTGCTGTGGTATTATGCCATTACGTAACTTCCTAGTTTTATCTTTCACCCCCACTTTGCTTGATGTGTCTGTCTCCTTCTCAACAGAAAAGATGCCGTCCAAACATTCTAATTTCTTTTCACATTGACTGCTGGGATTGGGCTCCACTTCCTATGCACCAAATAGTGTAGCATTGAGATGCAGTGAAGCCATGGTAATAGCCATCTTAATACCTCAACTGAGAGACAAAGAGGAAGGAGATCTTGAAGTTGAGAGAAGGGACATGAAGGAATTGTTGCTAAGTGTGCTTCTGATGCTTTGGGAGAAAGTGCACACACACTGAGATGGTACTTTGGAAACTTCAATCTAGTCATAGCTTCTTTTCTCTGTTTCATCTCTTGCCCACTTTCCTTGGGGTTGGTGACTGGTTCTACATGCAGCCTTCACATCTGTGTCTTTGGGTTCCCAGAATGTTTCTCTTTGATCTCATTGGCCTCAGTGTCTTTCTGTTGGCTGATTTGACTGATTCTTTGCATCTTGCTTCAGGCAGGATTCATTAACTCCCGAGGAAGCCATCTTGTCAACTTCTCTAACTCTATAGGCTTTACTTTCCATTTCTTCTGATTTTAAAGGGCCTTATACCCATCCCACAATATGATCAAGCATATTTTCAGGGGAAACTAGCTGCTTATTTGTTTGTATCCCTTTATTATACCCAGTAGTTGCTTAATGGTCATCGTGTCTTATTTACTGTGAATCTCAAGGCCAAAGATAGTGTACAGGACAAATATTTATTGAATGAATATAGTTTTTTTCACCTGAAACAACTATAAACAACTGGAAGCAAGAGTTATACATACAAATTTATGTTTTGCTTACATATCCTTGAGTTCATTAGAGGCCCACTTATGTGAAGAGATGCTACTGTACCACTTACATCACCAAGAGTGTAAGTTGGATGTCAAGGAAATTCTCATACAAAATGTAGGCGCACATCCTTTCTACCTCTCTAGAGGAAGAGAAAAGCAGTTTCCTGCTGTTACAATTCTTATAATGATACGTTAATATCACAGTGGGTAACATGTCTTAAAAGAATCAGAAATTGATCCAAGGACACAGGAAAAAAATCTCTGCTGAAAATCATTTAAGTTTCTGTGCAGAGAAGCTTTTAAGACATCACTTAAATGAAAAAGAATGTTTTTAAAGCCATGTAAGTTCAAGAGCTACATTCTACATGAAAATGAAAAATAACAGCAGAAGAATAGTGCTTTATTACTGCATTTTAAAGAAAAGGAAACCTGCATTTCTTTTGCCCTTCCTATCTTTTCTTTACAAAGACAAAAATGCATGGTTACTTAAGCTCGTGTCTTGATGTTACTTAAGTTGTATAACATATTATTCTATTTAAAAATATCACCTTTGAGAAGTTGGTCTAGCAGTTTTATTTCAACCATGTCATCCAAAGTAAATTTTAAGTGCTTTGGCAAGAGGGCAGACTGAATGCAAAAGCTGGGAAGGAAAATGTGGGGCATACAAAAGAATAAACAAGAGAAAAGACAGAATACCACTTGTAGATGAAGAATTTTTATCAAATTTCTAGAAGATGAAAGATGGAATGTTAATGGGATGTTTTTTCCCTCTCCATTAATTGCGGAGATTTTGGCCCATGATACCCAGAGAGGCTGCAACAATGGGAACAACTGATGTGCCAGGGAAATCTGTAGAACTTCAGCTCACAGCAGATGAATCCATTATATCCAACATTAACTGTTAGTTGTACTTGAAGGACAGAAACTAGGGAGGGCAGTTATCAAAAAGAAGAACAAATTTCCAAAGCTGAATAAAAGCTTCTAATTGTTGTCATTGAAAAAATATCACCCAGTATTGAGATGAATGATTAAAAACAGTATGTCCAAACATAGCACAGTGAATCTTGAGATGCCGAGAACAGTGAGTCTGATAAGTTTCCAGATGAAATCACAGGTAACAAAGGAAGAAGAATCTGGGTGGCCTTCAACAATCCCAAATGAATGGGGTCTTGATAGTTGTTAAAAGTCTTGGGAGTTGTGAGAAAAAATTACAGTCAAAGTGTGAAAGGAAAATGGGACTTTCCCAAACATGCAAAGACTTCAAACATTCCCACAGACGTCTTCACTTGGGAAATTTCCTTATAGTGTTCTTTGAAAAGGTGAGAGCAAAATCCACAGAAAAATAGAAAGGCACAGGACTAAACCAAGAGTCCAGAGAAGACAATGCAGTTTGATAGCTGTGCTAGAAGTTTCTGAGGAACCCTTGAAGCATGACTTTCGGGAGAAAGGAACATTTCCAGGATTAGGGAGAATGGGCTAAAGACAGATGCCACAGAGAACAGGGTAAAGCAGACACCATCCTTTTCTAATTACAACCAATAAAGGAGAATTATCAAAAAGAGAAAAACACAAAATCAATGTTCAAGTGTTCCTATGTTCATGAGGAGCACACAAAATTCTAATTGACACAATAGGACATATCTGGGTTAACTCACTGTAAGGAGAAAGTATGAGTGAAATGCATCTAATGCCTTTAACTTATTGAACATCTTAGCTCAGCAGCATGGTCCACTGCAGACTATTAGTTGCTTTATCTGGTGAATTTGTAGCTTTTTGGAGCTGTAACTGACTAACACTAGGGAAGGAGAGAGGGAGAGAGAGAGAGAGAGAGAGAGAGAGAGAGAGAGAGAGAGAGAGAGAATGCATGTTGGTGCCCTGGGAAAAGATTAAAATTCAGGACTTAAAGTAAGATTTGAACTTAGTGTGTGTTGCTTTCCCATCATAATTAGTTAGAAAAAAACCACAAGTTGAACCATTGCAAGTTAGGGATCTTCTGTGGAGGAAAGTCACGATCCAAATGTGAAGGAAGCCAAATTGTAGCATGATTTTGAACAGTTATTATAGAGGTAAAACATCTTTTGTTTGTTTGTACCTGTATTTTGTTATCACGGTAAGTTGATGTCATTTCAAAAAAGATGGGTATGATAGAAATATGCTTTCTGTTAATCTCGTGATAGTGACAAAACAAAAATATATAATAGAAAAACCAAAAATTATAAACAGAGAATGAAAACACCAACTGTTAACAGGTGGGTTTGACCACAGGGGAATACTGTAAATGAGGGAGTAAAAAAGGAGCTACAAAATAACTAGAAATCAAGTTACAAAATGGCTGTGGTAACACCTTTCCTGCCAATAACTGCTATGAATGTGTTAACTTAGAAAAATAGCAAAAGAGAAAGAAACAAACAGGCAGGGGCTGGTGATGAGGATACCTCCATTACACTCTATATAAGTTGAATATGTAAGTAAAAATGAATCTAATACATTTAATTCACTGCACATCATATCTAAGCAACACTGTACACTGCAGATTATTGGTTATTTCCTCTGGTGATTTTGTTGCTAATTTAGAGTGACATACATTGATTGAATGAACAGAAAAATGTGACCCAACTGTATGTTGCTTATAGGAAACTCACTTCAGCTCTAAGAATAAACAAGACTGAATATGAAGGATTCAATAAAATGTTCCATGCCATAGAATCTAAAAGAAAGCAGGGGTAGCCATATGAACATCAGACTTCAACAACAGTAAAAAGAGACTGAAATGGGTCATTCCAGTAACAGGAAATACTTCTAAATATGTATCCAACATTGGAGTATGTAAATATATAAAGCAAATATTAATAAAACTAGACAGAGTGATAGACACAAATGCCCTAACAGTTTGGATGTGTTAACATTCCACCTCCCTCAGTTGAAAGATCATGTAGACTGGAAATCAACAGTGAGACAAAAGAGCAGAGTTGAATTGCATGTAAGACCAAAGGGGCCTAACAGACATTCACTCAACTTTCTGTCCAGCAGCTGCGGAACACGTTTTTTGTTTGTTTGTTTGTTTGTTTGTTTGTTTTTTACTCCTTCTTCAGCCCATGAAGCATTCTATAGAATAGATTGTAATAGAGGCCACAAATCACACCCTTAACAAATTAAAAAATAAATATTAAGCATCCTTTTTGAGCACAGGGCAGTAGAGCTAGACTAATAAATAAAAAATAACTGGATACTAGATAAATACATGAATGTTAAACATCTTACTTTTGAACAACCAATATACCAAGAGGAAATCAAGAAGAAAATTTTAAAAATTTTTGTTTAATTTTAAGACAGAATTGCAGCATGTGGCACCAGCTGAACTTGAATTGTCTGAGAAAGAGTAACACACTTGCATACTAAAAAAATTGCTGAACAAACTAGAGTCAGGAGGGACATATCTCAACATAATGGAAGCCACTCATACCCATCCAGCTGTTAGCAGTGCATGAGATGGGAAAGCATGAAACTTGTTCCCTAAGACCTAGAAGAACACAAGGATGCCCATGGTCACCACACTCATTCAGCAGGTGTTGTGGAGTCCTAGCCAGGGCAACAAGGCAAAAGCAAGCAACAAAGGGGATCTGAGTTAGAAAAGAAAGTAAGTTGTCATTGTTGGCATATGACATGATCTTGTACATATAACACTCTAAAAACTCCACCAAAATATACTAAACCGCATCAATCAGACTTCAGTCTCAGGACAAATACCAGAGCCAGTCACCTGAAGAGGGGCAGGGGCTATGTTGACTTCTGGCTTCAGAGGTTTGCTTTGGGCTGATGTGTGGCAGAACATGGATGGGAGTGCTTAACTTTCAAAAGAGTTTGTTTCTGGAATTAGAAATAAGATGAGAGGGTTAGAGCTGTGAGATTTGCTCTTTTGAATTACAAAAATTTCAAAATATTTCATTTTTTTAAACCCACTACATTTATTTGCTTGACTAAACACAATACAAGAAACAAGAGGAAGAGTTGCAAATTTCTTCAGTTTAGATGCTATTTACTCAGAAAGTCATGCTGACTGTGCTTAGACAATGTTTCCCTCCCTCAAGAAACTCTTCTACTAATTTCTATTCATATATTTTCTACAATTTGTTTGTTTTTGTTCATTGGCACTTGCCTTTGTTTATGTATTAATTAGCATTTCCCCTAACTAAAATGTCAACCCATTACAAAAAGAGGCTGGCTTTTAATTGTTTACGTCTTTGTATAACCCACCACAGTGCTTAGAAAAGTATAGATATTTGATGAGCATTTATTGAATAAATAAACCGCAAAATAAATATGTAGAAGTTATAAAAATCTTCATGAGATAAATAAGAAGTTTGAATAAGGGATCTGTTATGTAGAAAATCATAGATCAAACTGGTATCACAGTATTAGAAGATATGTTTCAGATGCAAAGTATATTGAAACACTTACAAAATGGCTTCTATGACTGAAGTAACTCTGGACACTGATAAATGCTCTACACCCCCATCGTGTATATAATGACTATTCTACGTAAAAAGTTCTGGTGGGAAATAAAATAAGCAAACTAGTTTAACACAGCATTGACCAAAAAGTCTTTAATCTCATGATCCATGAAGCACACTTTCAGAAACACTATAGGTATATAAAATATAATAATATATAGAAAACTATATATAAGATTTAGTGAATTCAAAGAAATATGAAGTGTAGAATTCAAACTTGGTAAGAATGATTAGCACCATATGTGAAAATAAAATAGGTATGAACTCTTCTTCCTTTCTCCCTCAGTGTACATGACTGTGTTTGAGGGGAGAACACTGTCATGGAGACAGATGGCTGGTGTACAGAGCAACCTCCTGTGTCCAGAGGACGGGGCCAATGCTACTCACTACACTTGAAAAGGACGTTCTAGTAAGATATTGCACTTACTAAACTCAACATGACTTTTATCCTCTTGCTGTCAAATTCATTCAACTTGCAGAATGTCAAGTAAAAATGAGGCTTTTGATCCCCTTTTAAGACATGGGGAATTCTAAAATGTATTAAGAACATTTAACTGTTTTAGTAAGCTTTCCCATCCTGTAACCAAACCTTTATCTGAATCCTGTGTTTAGTGCTAGACATTATCAACTGAAGTTAATGTGTTTTAAACTTATAGATCACATTCATTTTCATCCTCTTAGCAGATGGTATTTTTTGTAGTTGGAATTACCAATTACCTTTTAGATGCTGCAGGAGACTTACTTTGTTTACTAATCATAATTCTCAAGTGTGTGGTAATACTTTCTGTGGACACCTATTCCATACTCTCATAGTATTGTTCTGCACTGCTTAAGGATTCTTTAATTTCTTTTAACCTCTCAGGAAAACCAAGACTTGTCTTCTCACTTCATAGTTTAGGAAACAAAAAATCCTCTAACCATGCCAGTTAAATCGACATATTAAAACAAATCTACAAAAGTTTCATCCAATAACATCCAACATCCAAACTATTCTTAAACATAGTGCTTAAAACTTATTTACACAGCAAATAAATAATAGATCATCCATGTAATGAGGGTCCTTCTATTTCTAGGGGCAATTCTGCACATGTAGAAATCAACCGGTTGATTCCCTTCAGAGTCAGTGGTTCTTGACTTTCAACATGACAGGAAATCAGATTGAGTCTTTTGTTAGGTTCGTCTTAGACTGGCCTTAGGACTCAGTGTGTTACTGTGTTGCTCTAGTTACCTCCAATCTCCTTTGTGGGTTCAAGCCATCTTCTTGACTTACCTTTTAAGCAGATGGTGGTACATTCATGTGTCACTTTGCCCAGGTGAAAAACATATCTATATTGAAATGTTTGTAATTCTACACTCCTTTGTTGTTGTTTTGAGACAGGATCTCATAGCCCAGGCTGGCCATGAATTTGTGATCTCTTCTGCCTTTACTTCCAGAATGTACAATCATGCTAGGTATGGCATTTCCTTTTCATGGCTGTTAGTTAAAACTGGCTGACTATCAGCATCCTCATAATATTTCAACCTAATTGATGTGGAGTCTAAGAACTGTCTTAGGCAAATGGGTCCCCACATCAGTCAGCTCCAGGTAGTATGCTGAACAGTCAGTCTTTCAAAGAAAGAAACAATAAAACAAGTTATGGTGTAATATGGTAGTTAATTTTCCAGATGTAGTGAAAATATGAAGCAGGTAATGTATTTAAATACCAGATAGGGCAAAAGTGGAAATATTATAATTTGGCCAACTAATAGGTTTTTGAATTGATAAAACATAGTTCCTTTAAACTATTGTGTTGCAGTTATCCAAGCCAAACATTTATATTATATACCTTTGACTCTATGAAGTTCTACAATAGGTTGAAAGTAGACAACAGTCTACCTGATGGTCAAACAGAAGAACTGTATGATCATCTCCATGTTGGAGCAGTGAGAATAATGGATGGATGTAGGGAGGGATCTGAGCAAGGGTGTTGATGTGGGTAAATGTATTTGAGAGAGAGACAGAGAGGGAGAGGGAAAGGGAGAGGGAGAGAGAGAGAGAGGGAGTAGTATTTTCTGACCCAGTTGTCTTCTGTAACCATGCCACTACTTTATCAAAGACCATTGATAATGGTGGGTCTTTGTGGCTGCTTCACCATAATGCTAAATCTCGTTTGTCAACTGGATCGGAACTAGCAGGCACACCTTTGGGTGGTCTGTGAGGGCATTTCCAGAAAGGGAGGGGAGAGGCCCTCCTCCCAGTCTGGGTGGCACCTTCTGGTGGTAGTGTAGCTAGAAAATGATCCCAGAGAAAAGCAATGCTGTGCTTTGCCTGTGTAATTTCAGTTCTTGCTGGTGAGTGCATCCTTCCTTCACTGGCATTAGAACCCAATTTCTTCATTCCAATATGCACCAAGGACCAGTAGGAACTCTCCAACTCTTAGGTGCCAGGTTGGGAATGTTGAGGCACCCCTTATATACTGAACAGCCACCATATTTTCATCCTCTTTGGTGCTAAACTGGACTAAGTAGGCCCTGTTATGTAAGCTAATCTAATAACTCCCCCTTTGCAATACATATTGCAATACACATGAATGTACCACCAATACGTATTATTCTACCAGTTCTGTTTCTCTAGAGCTCTTGGACTTACTCAGATACTGTGACCTCTAAGGTGAAATGTAAAAGTATCATGCACTTCTCCCACTGGAAGCCAGTAATCATGTCATAAGGTAGCCTGAGCATCCTGTAAAGGACCCCACCACAGGTCCTGGCTTAGCTCTAGCCAAAGCATCAATATCCTAGGGAGGGAACAAACTACTGTGTTTGTTCACAGTACTGTGTTGTCTCAGGTGCCCTGCTGCAGATGATGCTGAATGAAACAACCAAGAGCTGTTTCCCCTGAAGTCCTAACCAAAGTACAGCTTCATGAGTGAAATAAATGATAACCACCTCTTAAACATATTGTAATTTGGAGTTATCTGGCAATAGATAGCCAAAGCGGCTATCTTATGTTAGGCTGTAGCTGCATTAGAGCTGTCAGAATACAGACAGCAGACCCTGAGTCCTTGTCAGTGCATTTAGCCTTTGCTTCCCCTTCACTCATCTACATCACTCTGGTTTCCGTTGCTTATCATCTGCTTATTTCTCATTGTTTTGATTGCTTTTCCCTAAATCCCCTCTCAGGTTTTAAGACCCCAAGCTAGACACATTATGTTAATAAAGGCTTGATTAAAGCTGAGAGTAATTAGAGGATTAAGTGTAATTCCTACATTCTATTATCTTATTTATAGAACTCCATGGCAGGCTCCAACTTTTAATGGCAAGTGCTGAATTTAAGACTTAGACTGACAGCCCTTCTGACTTGAATATACTTTAACATTTTTTATATAATAGAAGATTGCAATTATTCAAAGCAAGTTACAGAGAACACTGTGATAAACCAGTCTCTCCTATTTCAATTCTTACTTTTCACTCTGTGTGTTGTGTATTTTAAATGTAGGAACTGTTTATATAATTGATCAGCCTCTTCCATATCATTTCACTCCCCAGGAAGACAGCTACCCATGTTGTTTATTATTTCCATTAGTGTTTTATAGTTATAAAATATATAGACATCAATAAATGATATAAACTTTCTACAAATGGACTTCTTATGTCTTTCTGAACCTTAAATATGTATGTATGTATGAATGTACTTTTTCAGTCTTACCAGTTGCAGGAGTGTGAACTGAAATTTAATGAGTTTTTGCATTTCTCTGACTATACACATGCTTGGTACCTTTTATACATTTATATTCTTTGTCCATTTTTCTAATCTTTGTTTTCCTTTTTCTTATTTATTTGTAGGTATTTTTTTAAAGCACATCTCATACCTTAACTTTCTGTTAATCTGTGTTGTACTTTCTGTTGGCCCATGCATTGTACCCAAACTCTCTATGACATCGTTTATTGAGGTTTTAAACCTTTTATGGTCAGTCTTTTCTATTGCAATTTGTGCTTTGTTTCTTTACTAAATGAATCTCACCATCTTAGAGAATAAACAGTCTTCTCTGTGCTTTCTAAATATAAAAATTTACTTAGTGCATTCAGACTTTCATTTGTTCTCCAATTTATTTCCAAATATATGGGAGGAAGAAATTGATCATTTTTTTTGCATGGATAATTTATTGCTTCATCATATTATGATTACATTTTTTTCTCTGATTTAGAATTCCACGTCAACATTTCTGTACAAGTATATGTCAGTTCCTGCTTTCCATCTTCTGTGTTCTCCCATTTTATTAAACTGAAGCTGTGTTAAATTTATGTTCTCTTCATAAAGAGAACTTCATTCTAAATTCTACTATCTGGTAGAAAAAGTATCTATCTACACATAACTGTCTTTCTTTTTGATGTATTTGTGTGTGTGTGTGTGTGTGTGTGTGTGTGTGTGTGTATGTGTGTTTGTGTGGTGTATGTACATGTGTGGTGCAGGTATGACCCTGAGCATTCATGCAGAGGTCAGGAGAAACCCTGGTATGCCCTTCTCTACCACTCTCTGTCCTATTCCTTTGAGACCAGGTCTTGTGTTGATCCTGCATCCATGCTGGTGACCAGAGTGCTCCGGAACCCCCGCCTCTGCCTCCTATAGCACTTGATTTTGAGGCACCGAGCAGCCATGCCCAGCTTTCTAATGGGAGTTGGGATCTCATCTCAAGTTCTCATGCTTGAGCAGAAAGCACTCTTACCCACTGATCCACCTCTCCAGGCTTTCTACACCTAACCTCTCAAAAATGATTTGATTGGTTCTTGCTTGTTGACTTTCCCTATGAATTTTAGGATCAACTCTGCATGGTCCACAAAAATACTCTTTAGTTACTCTTTAGATTAACTTATGGCAGAGTTGATAGCTTTATAATTGTGCCTGTTCATTCATCACCACTGATATCTCCATTCATTATGGTTTTTTTTGTCTGTATAAAATTTTATAGTTTTTTTCCCCCCAGGAGTGAAGTTGGCCCTTATTATTCAGGGATTTGGTATTTGTGAATTTACCTACCTACATTCTAAAATTTATTTGCAACCCTGATATCAATGCGTGTTGAGTTTTCTTTGGTGTTTGTGGACATGCAAATAGTGCTGAAGCTGGCAGTAATGGTGCGTGCCTTTAACTGCATCATTCAGGAGGCAGAGGCGGGTGGATCTCTTGAGTTTGAGAATCTCTGAGTTCAAGGCCAACCTGGTCTACAAAGAGAGTTCCAGAACAACCAGGGCTGTTAGCAGAGAAATCCTGACTTGAAAACCAAAACCAAAACCAAAACAAACAAAAGAACACCCCAAAAACCCCAAACTAAAATAATAATAACAAAAAATTCTTAAAATAAATAGTGCTAAAAACTTCAGTGCCTGACAGACAGGCATGCACATTCCCAGCTAATCAGAAAATCCAGGGCCTATTTTTAGGTCTCATACTGCAAACATAAATGTCCTTTTGTGTTTTAGGCAACTCTATGTCTCCCATATCTCTGCAGTTTTTGCCAGTCATTCTTCTGTTTAGAATGATCCTCAAACATTGGACTGACTTGCCATATTCCTAAGAGCAAAAAGGCTAAAGATACCTTAGGTAAAGCTTCATTTATACATGAGGTGTGATGTGACTTCACGTACAATGTGAATGGATTAACAATATATATTAAGAAAAATATCAAAAACCAATATCATATATTGATTAGTTGATGATAATATTGTATCCAGAAGTGTAAAAGAACAGAACCCTTCTATAAAATCCAGGAATAGTAGTTTGGAATTTGGTACACTGACACTGAAGATGTTTATCACAAATAGTACAAATTGGCTGTGTCCTAAACATTTTCACTAGAGCCATTTGAAGATACCCAGTAGTGGTATAATTGTGACTAGTTATTGTCACATGAATCCTAAATGGTCTTATAATAAAAGCCTGGAGCCAGATATTGGGGTAAATGCTGAAAGATCAGAGGAAACAAGCCACAGCCACTTCTCACCTCGCCAACTCCTCAGCTGATCCTGTTTCCAGGAATCCTCAGACTGAATGCTTCTGAGTCCTCAGGTGAAAGGCTCTCTAGTTCCTGTCTCCTCATACCTTATATGCCTTTCTCCGCCCAGCCATTTCACTTCCTATCTCAGCCTTCCCAGTGCTGGGATTAATGGCGTGTGTGCTTCCCAAATACTGGGGTTATAGGTGTGTGCTTCCCAAATACTGGTGTTAAAGAAACATACTGCCTGGCTCTGTTTCTCTCGTAGATGGGATCAATCTCATGTAGCCCAGGGTGGCCTTGAACTCACAGAAATCCAGACAGATCTCTGCTTCCTGAGTGCTAGGATTAAAGGTGTGTGCCACCACTGCCTGACCTCTATGTTTATAATCTAGTGGCTTGTTCTGTTCTCTGATCTTCAGGTAAATTTTATTAGACTACAAGATCTCACCACAAGTTATCTCTTTTTAAATTGTATTTTCTAATCTGTCACATAATACTGATTTGAGTATGCTCATTTTGTGCCCCAGCCTTGTCATGCCACTAACTGTATGATACATACATGTATGTCGTAACAAAAGTCCAGAACCTCAGAGGCTTAAAGTGAGTGACTTATTGTCTTGAAGATGCTAGAAGTTTGGAATCCAGACGTCAGCAGAGCCTCATCCCCCTGAAAACTGCAGAAGCATCCTTTAGAAGTTTTCCCTTTCCCTAGCTTTTGGAAGTTGTCAGCTGCCGTTGATGTCCCTCGACTTGTACCTGCATAGCTCTAATATCTGTCTCCATTGTTCCAGCAGGTGGTGTCCTCCTTGCATGTGTGTGAAATTTCGTGCTTTCTATAAAGGCAAGACTGTAGCAGGGTCCTTGCTGTTGTTCCCTTTGGGGGTGGGGGCCAAGTAGGCGCAGAATCAAACCACACAGACTCCGGGAGAATGTCAAAACAACAAGCTCACTTTATTCAGGAAGAGGCAAGCCTTATATACCCTCCACCCCACCCTGGGGGGAGGTCTAATGAATATGCATCAGCTGGTGTGACATGGCTGTCTCTCATTGGTCCAGGTCATCTCCAGATCATGTTTCAGCTGCTGTTGTTAAGACCATCAGGCAGACCCAGGCTGGCTCTCACAAAGTATCTTTTTGACTTGTTTGGGCCGTCTGACCTTCAAGCCCGTTAGGGATGAGTCATCCCACACAAGACCATGTTGTTTCAGGAAGTGCCCTATGATGACCATGGGCTGGGTAATTCTGACACTAATTTGATCAGATTAAGGAACACATAGCGCACTGGCAGAGCTCTGTTCTGGATAGGACTGTAGGGGTGTTCCAGAGGAGATTGGTATGTGAGCTGGTGAACTGCATGGGGGAAGATCTGTCTTCAATGTGGGTGACACCCATTCAGTTGGTTATTGGGGGGATGGATGGAACACAATGGCAAGAAAAGGTAAATTATTTTCTACTCCCCCTACAGCTGAAACACCCATCTTTTCCTAACCTACAAGTCAAAAAACGCCAAAATTTCTTGCCTTTAGCTTCTGAAGTTTGTGCCACCCCACCCCCCACCCCCACTGCCACCTGCACAGGTTCTCAAGCCTTCCATCTTTGGCTGAGTTACATTGCAGGCTTCCATGCTTGTGGGGCTTTGGGGATGGGATTGAGCCATGCAGCTGACATCTCAGGGTCTCCAGCTTACAGCTGGCCTATCGTGGTACTTCTCAGCCTCCTTGATGGCATTAGCCAATTCCCCTAATCCCCTCTACAGCTTTATATCTGTCTGTGTCTCTCCACCTTATTGTTTCTTGCTGTCTAGGGAACCTTGAGTGAAGTCTTCATTTTTATTTAATCATCTCTGCAAAGATCCACTTTTTAATAAGGTCATATTCATAGGTACTGGGGGGGAGGGATTAGAGCTTCAACATCCTTTTTGGAAAGTAAAATTCAACCCATAATAACAGGCTACTTAAATTTTCTGTATGTTAGTATTGAGAATTTCCTCTGCAAAAATATGTATCATTACTAAGGACCATTGTATTAAATTGGCCAATATTACCCCTTTATAATATATGAAAAACAATTGGAACTGTGCATAAACCCAATGACAACTTTATATGTTATCTGGTCAAATTACTTTTATTTAATACCCTTTCTCAAATCTCATTCATTTCTGCAAGTTTTTCTGCATGTTCTTTAAGATATATACTAAATAGATAATCACACTGAATAGTGATGTAATTTTGAGTTTCCTAATTTTTATATATTTTAGTTCATTTATTATTACCACATTATTATAAGACTTCCTGAACAGATTTTGTGACATGAGGATGCTAAGCTAGTAAGTATTGTTTTGTTTGTGCTTTAGCTGGGAATTAGTCTGTAATTTTTAATCATTAAATATGACGATTGCTACAGGCTTACAATATTTCTCAGGTTAAGAAAATCTATTTCTAGTCATGATTTTAGAGATCTTTTAAATTAAATTTTGAGGGATCATTACTTTTGCTGCAACTGTTAAAAATGTTATATGGTTTTATTTCCCCCTTCATGCCAACTTGAAAAGATAGAAACGGAGCAGTAAATAAAATTCAGGCTGTGGGAATAGGGAAAGAAACACAAAAAAGTCCTGGGATGGCTGTTTGCTTTTATTGCTTTGAAAGTATAAAATAGTGAGTGTGGAGAACCACCTTAGAGTTGGTAATGCTACAATATGATCAATAATAGTTAGCACTGGTCTACAAATCCCTCCCAAACAGTAGAAATAAAGGGCATATATTTCATCCTGTGGTTTATAAAGTATAATTCTTTTCTGATTTCAAATGAAACACTGGAACCAATAGCAAAGCCCTGAAAAATGAAGGGGAGATGCCTGTAAGATGCTCTTAGTTACTTTTTTCATCACAGGAGTAAAATGCTTGGCTGCAGCAACCTAAGAGGTAAAGTTTTTTTCTGACTCAACTCCCAGTTTGGCAGTACAGTCCAGTGTGTGTGTGTGTGTGTGTGTGTGTGTGTGTTGGGGGGCAGGCAGCAGGAGCAGGGGCAGCTGGTCACATCACACCCACAATCAGAAAGTGCAGAGAGATGAGCGCTGCTGCTCCGTGAGCATTCTGCTCCCTTCCCCCTCTTTTGATAATGTTTATTCTTATTGAATGAACATGCACATGCTATGGTGTGTGCATGGAGTCCAGAGGACAACTTGCAAGAGCCCATTCTGTCTTTCTACCAGGTGGGTTTGGGGGATCAAATTCAGGCTTAGTGGCAAGTACCTTCATCTTGCTGCTCCCACACCCCTTTTATTGAGTCTGAGTATCTGTCCCACATTTAGGCAGGTCTTCCTTCCTCAGTTCCATCTCAGTGGAAGAGAACTCCCTCATAGACATGCCCAGAGGTGTGCCTTCCAGATCATTCTAAAATCCAGTAAAGTTGACAACGAGGATAAATGAGCCTGTAGTTTGGGCCTGAAGAGTATGGTCTGATTTCATCTTCACTATGAGGTTGTCTGATATGGAGGTTGGAATTCAGTCTGTAGCGTATATCGACTCTCTGGCCACCTAGTCTTCAGCTGCATAAGTCCTTTCTCTTTCCCTTTTTTCTTATAACCAAAGTTTCCATTGTTATTTGAAAGTTTATAGCACAGAGATGGATAAAGTCTTTGAGATATTGACTAGATAAAAACTTGGCTCAAATTCACACAAAACTTCCTAAACCTTGTTTGTACTTGGACAGACTTGGGGACTGATCTATCTCTTTAGATGACAAGTAGGTCCTGGCGTGGACCTCTGCACTCATCTTTTGATTATGAGTAACATCTTGTTGTTTACATTTTAGGAGCTACTCTGACTTCAAACCTTCTGAGTGAAAAACGCAGAGGAGCAAGAAGGTTATGGCTTTATTCCAGAGTTTCTCTGCAGTGAGGAAATCTCAGTTTTAAAAATGTCTTTACTTATGAGCCATTGGTCTCAGTTGCTGGCAGCAGGATTATTTGTGATTGAAGGCTCAAAGTGCAAAAACCAGAAGGTAATGGGCACAAATATAGCCTGGCTTGATACATACTTCAGTAAATTCCAATGAAAAAGGAATATTTCTACTGCTTACCTCCTTGTGTTTCAAGTTCTTAAAACGACTATAGAGTCAGTGTTCAGAAACTGCCGTTAGTCTTTCCCTCCCCTTGTAACTCCCTCCTTCTTTCCTTTTTCCCACCAATACTTCTTTTAGTGTCCAGTGTATGTAGGAGAAGGATGAGTCAAAAGTGCATGGTTCCAGTACTTCTTGACTTCTTAGTAAATGATTATTAATTTTTGATATGAGTATGTGCATGTAGTATGTGTATGGTGTGTGTGCATGTGTGCTCAGGCATAGAGACCACAGGAGGATGTCCTGTGCCACCATTGTTGTTCTCACTATTTGATGTAGGGTCTCTTACTGAACCCAAGCTAAGCTGGTGCCTAGAAAACCCCAGTGATCCTCATGTTCCTACTCTTCTCCTAATGCTGCAATTAGAGGAGCTTGGGGCCACGCCTGGATTTTTAGGTGGTGCTAGGAATATTGCAATTCATGCTTGCATAGCAAATGCTCTTACCTACTGAGCCATCTTTCCTGTCCAGTAAGTCATCAGGTTTTTTTTTTTTAATGAGAGATACACAAGTTTTGATGTCATTTGTTATCACAAGGCAGAGAGCATTATAAAGGGAACCTCCATCTTGATGCCTTCTTGTGGTCAGAGACTGGGGAAATGACCTTAACAGATGTGAGATTCAATTTCTAGTGACATTCCTATAGGAACTGTGAGACAAAATCTGAGTGACTCGATTCAAACATGATGAAAAGTAGCAACAGACAACTTGAAAGACTGTATAAAAGGTTAATGGGTTACTATTTAAATAACACGTAAAGATTATTTTTTTTCTACTTTTAAGGTCTGATTTTTCTAAGTTCGCACATAAATTCCTTTTTTATAATGGGTAAGCTGCCTTTCTCAGCGGCGTACTGTCATTCCTAAACAACCCTAGAGCTAAAAATTTTAAGTGCTGTCACCCAAAATTGCTAAACAGAACTTACTCTTTAATTTGTCTGTCACTCTTTCTGTCATTTTCCTTGCACTTTATGGTGAGGCATTGGTTCAACTGTCATATCTTAAGTCCTTTAAAATATAAAGAGAAAGCTCCAATCCACTCTCACAATGGCCAGAGAGGGCACCTACAGTTGCCGAGGGCTCTTTGACCTAAAACTTTGGGGTAAACTGTGCTGACGAAGTATGAGTTGATAACGTTTCAGTCAGCTTTTGTTCATTGGACAGTTAACTTATGAAAAGTAGAAGTATTTTTTAGATATGGTTTTGGAGGTTCTGGTCTGAAGATCACTTGGGCCTGTGGCAAGGTGACACTTCTTGGCAGGATCACATGGTGGGGCAAAGCCTCACACTTCGTGACTAGACAGACATAACACGTTGCTAGGAGCATTATACTGTCCTCCAAAGGCATGTCCCAGTGAACTAAGGGCCTCCCACAAGACCCTACCTTCCACAGGTTCTATTACCTTCCAGTATCACCACCCTGGAGATCAACACATGGATTCAAATCATGATGAGTAGTAAACCCTCCTTCTTTCTAAATGGATGACCTTTCTAGATGGATGATCTAGATGGATGATTCTAAGGTCTGTCAATAAGTGGTAAAATCTGGAAAACTGAGAATAAAGAGATGGAGATAGGTTTAAGCTGCATGTGTTTAAGCTTTGTTAAGACTCTACTTAGCAAATGGCTTACTGTAGTACAACACCCAGAAAGGTGATTTGAGTTTCTTAACAAAAGATACACAGAATGAGGCTGGAGAGATGGCTCAGTGGTTAAAGAGCAGTTGTTCTTGGAGAGGACCTCAGTTTGATTCCTTCCCCACATGGTAGCTTACACCATCTTTAATGTTAGTTCCAGGGATCTGATGATCTCTGCCGGGCTTCATGGATACCAGGCACACAAATGATGCACGTACATACATGTAAGCAAAACATTCATACACATAAAAAAGGATGTAAAGAACACACATAAACTAATGGGTAAGATGCATCAAAAAGTTCAGTCTATTTGACCTAGTTTTACCTGTTAGGTTTATCCAACTAGGGGAAAAACATTCAAGAAAGGATTACTTTACTTTCACCATCAGCTTTTGAGTGTGTGTGTGTGTGTGTGTGTGTGTGTGTGTGTGTGTGTGTGTGTGTGTGTGTCTGTATATGTGATTTCTGGGGGATGCCTATTGATTTAGGCATGAAGATTTTGTGTGGATTCCAAAGTTAGGCTGAATTCTCTGTTACTTTAGGGTCTGCTAAAGGATGCTTGAGGTTCCACATCAGGAAAGAAATGATGCAGTAGAAGTATCCTCTAACCTGTCAAGAGATTAAAATAAGGCCCCAGGAAGAGACAAAGAGTACATTTCAATTGAATTCTTCCACCTCTGCCACAAGTCCCATTCAATTATTGCAAAAAGTCCTTGGGTAGAGAGGAGTAGAAGGAATGTGAAGGACTCTCCCATAATGTAGTGACATGTCATTATCTCTTTGTGCTCCTTAACAGACTCCAGGATTTGTGGATAGGGTAATGTGTTAGCTAATGTTTTCATTGTTAGGATCAAATGCTCCGTTTAAAGAGCTTAAAGAGAGAAGAATTTATTTTGAGTCAGGAATGTGAAGCAACTGGAAGGAGAGAGAGAGGGAGAGAGAGAGAGAGAGAGAGAGAGAGAGAGAGAGAGAGAGAGAGAGAGAGAGAGAGAGTGAGAGAGAAGAGAGAGAGAGAGGTGCTGCTCATTTACCTTTCTCATTTTTTATTCAGTCTAGAACCTCAGCCCATAGAATGGTGCCTCCTATTGTTAGAGGGACTCTTCCCACCTTCCATTGGCCTACTCTATCTCTCACAGACATGCCCCCAAATCCTAGGCAATTCTAGATGCTGTCAAGTTGACAATGAGTATTAACCGCCACAGGAGGTGACACCACCATCATTTTAGATGTTTCCATTGTTGCCAGTCCATGCAGCATGCAGTGTACAACTCTCCGGCCCATTAAAGAGATGCTTGTTTTCACTTCACTTTTATCGGTTCCTGAAATGAGCCCACAGAGCATATTTGGCTTTTGCTGTTTCACACAGAGCCCTTAATAATATCACAGGGTTTTCTTTTTTCATTTCCTGATTGCAGATTTCTTATTTCCATGGTTTTGTCTCTGAACTCTTGTGAAGAATTAGGGTCCAGGGAAAGGACCATGTTGGCATTCTAGATCATTTTGTCACAAAAGCTTCTTTATACCATGTCTCTAAGTGTACAACTTAGCCTGACCCCTGGGTCTTCTTGCTCATTTTCCACATTGTCTGGGAGGCTAGGATCCTTATTTTCCACCAAACTTGAAGTCTTCGTGATGGAAGGGGAGGAGGCCAAGGTTTGTCTCCAGTCCATTGTCTGCATAGAGACCTCCAGGTTTGATTTCACAGTGAATGCTAGCAGTGATTTTTCACTGTCAACTTGACTAGATTTATAATGATCTCAGAGGCTGAGGCTCACTTCTGGGTTTCCAAGAGGAAGTCTCACCCTGAATAAAGGGGGAAATCCACAATGAATGTAAGGAGCACCATCTTGTGGGTTGGGGGACCAGACAGAATAAAAAGGGGAAAACGAGGAAAGTCAGCGAGTATTGGCGTTCTCTCTTTCTCTGTTTCCAGGTTGATCAAGAGGTGAACACTCCTCTGCTGCACAGACCTTCTGCCGTGAAGCAGACTGAGTTGTCCTTCTCCCCTGCACCATCAGAACACTTTAAAACTATGGGCCAAAGTAGACCCTTCTTCCTTTAAGGGGTTTGCCTCAGGTATCTCAGCTACCGCAGCAGAAAAGTAACAAATACAGTGCCCATCTCAGGCCTTGAATGCAGAACCTGTGCAGTACATTATGAAGGCCACTATCTCTTTAGCTTTTCAAATAAATGTGACTTTTGAAATAAAACCATCCAATGAAATAATATTAGAAATTTGAGGTCTGTGAAATATTTTTGACACTCCATCTATAGGTTATTTCCCCCCCTTAGGATACAGGTTAAGTTTTAGAAATGTGAACAAGGCAACTTCTCAGGTTTTTAATATAGACATCAGCATCTGGGGAGGACATTCCAGAGAGACCTATTTTCTGGACCACCATGTAGAAAGTAGGAACATGGATTTTGATTGTCTTGCTGTGGGTTGAGTGTGCCCCCACAAAAGTTTATGTGTAGAGCTTTAATTCTTAAGTGTGATTCTGTTGGCAGGATGGATTTGGGTTATGGCATCAGATGCCCTCGTGAATGGATTCATGGCTTTCTCACAGGAATAGTTTAGTTATTTAACAAACTGGCTTCTGTTTACTCTCTAGAACACTTTCCCTCTCCTTTTCTGGTTTCTTAGATGCTAAGAGGCTGCCCAAGGCTCTCACTGAATGTGGTTTGTCCATTCTCATTTTCAAACTCCTAATCTGTGAGTCAGAATCTCAGGTGTTTTGTTATGAACATTGAAAGCAAACGGAGCTGCTTTCCACGTACAGACTTATCTAAACACGGGTGATCTCTCTGTGTAGCTTGGCTCCTATGTGCCCTGGGATACAAGAGCTCCACCTACTTCTTTCTCCCAAGCCCAACTGGGGAACACTTATATTTCCTGGCTTCCTTTCTTTCTTCTTTTGTGAGTTTTAGTTAAGGTTCATCTTAGGAAACTGTGCCTATCCTTTAAAAATCCTTATTGACGAGAGGTTCTGCTTTAATATACACTTCATGATTCAGAACTCTGTGTCCAGGGTGCTTTCCAAGCGCCAACAATGTGTTTTAGTTTATATACTAAAGTCTTCATTTCATCCTGCAACCTTTTAGACTCGCATGGTGCGTTTGTCAAGCACAATTATGAAAGTTCTTATATGAGCAATGTGTAGTGTGGGCTTAATAGATAACATTAATAAACTCACACTTAATAACTGCACTAAAAGCCACCTCCATCTGGGTTTACTGGCACTAAACGGAGACATTACAGAACTTTGGGAATTTGATCAAGGCGCCGAATACTAATCTTAGATTACAAAACCATGGAATCTAACTGTTTAAACATGGGGAAACAAAGCAACTTAAGGACAAGCTTTTGGTAAAAGCATTGCAGTGTGGATTAATAATGAATGTGCTGAATGTACTTTATAATAAACCCCATCCTAATGGATTTCTTTTGATAGCTGAATTGGCAGTGGTACCTCGCATGGCTTCATTGACTCAATTCTTCAACATTCCTTGCTAGATTTATTGGGTTAAACTACATCATGCCTGTTATTACAGAGCTATTTTAATTCATTTAGAAAGCATAATTAATTAAAAATATTGATAGAGACTGTAAAAATTATGCAGAAATTGACAATGATACAAAAAGGAATTATAAAGTGAGGTCTTAAGGGGAAAGTGGCATAATCTACTCCAGTGGTAAGCAAGCAACTTTTACTAGGTAAAAACAGCTCAAAATTCAACTAACACTTTGCATGAAGACACTGTTGAATGTTTATCATATATAGACAGCACAGATGAGATACCCAGTGAACGAGTCTAAAAATAGCCACACCAATGTTTTAGAAATAAGCAGCAAAAATTACGATTTGCATCAATTCTGAAATTAGAAGTAGACATGAGATGTAAACAGGGGAAAACATCCCATTTGTGATGTTTCCCAGTCTAGCACTTTCGACCTTTTTTTCAGAAATTGAATATAAATCCTGTGAGAATCCCTATGAACACATGGAGAATGGCAGATCAAATAGACTATGTCTTAGCAAAGCGAGTTTGTTTTTCCCAATCTTTGCCTCAACCTTTTGGAAATTGCATTAGTTTATATTTGCGTAGAGTATTCCTTTCTCAGAAGAGAGTCATTCTGGAGTTAAGGTATGTGGTCACTGTGCAACATGTCATTTTGCATTTGTTTTCAGAGTCCTTTAATTCCCATTGGGTTATAATCATCTAACACACATATCATGGTTTACCTGCCACAAAGGGTTTTTGTTTTTAATATTACAATGTGATTCATTACTTTTTAAAAACTCATTTAAAACATGAATGTATTTTATGAGTATATTTACATAAAAAACATACCATTGATGTCAGTGGTGACTTTTTGGGGAAGAAGAAAGACTTGGGTATCTGTCACTAGGGACCCTCTTCTTTCATGCTCACTGTTTTAGTTATCCTTAAAACAACCTTGGAAACACATACAAACTGCAGTTTACAGACAAAGCTTCTCCATGTTCATCCCCCACACAGCGGGGCATCCTCTGTATTTTAGCTACTTCAAATATATGAAAGACTTTGAATGCTGACCAGTGTGGGAATAAAAAAGTGAAATTAGTAGATGATATCAGGGCTTAGAATGTTTAATTGTTCGTTAGAAAGACATGCACATTTGAGTGAGGCTGATAGAGGATGGAGCGTGTTGCTGGGTGAGATAGGAAGGTGATTCTGGAGCAAGGCTTTGAAAGAGGGTATCTGGGTGGAGAGCATTCGGACAAGGAATTGCCAGTGCATAGAGAGATCACAGGGCAGAAACATGGCTCCCAGGAAATACAAAGTGGCTGGTGGAGGTGAAGACAGAAAGCCAGGTGGCATAGGGCATTTGGTTCCCCCTGGAAGGAAAGTGGGGAGACAGTGCAGGGCTTTGAGCAAAGAAGTGCTGCAATCTTACCTGGGTTTGAAAAGCATCACCCAACACTTGTTTTGAGATGGAATATGAAGGGGCCACGTCATAGCTGGGAGCCCAGTCAGAAGGCCAAGGCATTAATCCAGAAGAAGAGTGGGTGATGGTGGTTCAGATCAAGGAAAAGGCAGTAAAACAAGATAAGAAATAAAAATAATTTGGGCATATTTTGAATGCAGAACCAAGAGAGTTGAGTCAGGAAAGGAAGACATGTGAAAGGGGACTCTGAGGACTTTGTTTGTTTGTTTTGCTGGTTTTGTACATATGGAACATTTGAAAGATGTTGCTCCATTGCCATAAGCTTAACTGAAGGGAAGGGTAGGGAGCAGATTTGGGGTGCGGAAGAGCTTTCCAAGGTAGAGGAATGCTGTTTTCTGCGTCTATAGCCTTATCTATGGCAACTGTTGAACAGGTAGGCAGACATTTGAATCTGGAGTTTGGGAGAGAAATCTGGAGTAGATCTGGACCTTTGGCAATTGACACTATGTTGATGCCTTGAGATGAACTAGACTACCGAAGATATAAAATGGTAGATCTGTGGCCCCCCAAGTGCCTTTAGCTGTAGCCTAAAGGCAGACTTACAGAAACAAATGTGTAATTGCAGTTATCACAATAACATTCTATGAATAACAGCATTTCATAGCTCTGTGGTACAAGAAGCCAGGGATGACCTTTTCCAGAGGTAATCCCTCCAAAGAGACTTGAAGGAAGGACAGGAAGGTTAGCATTTAAAAGGAGAAGCCGAGAGAAGAGATCCAAGGAAGAAAGTGGTCCCAGCAGGTTATAGGAGTCAGGGTGGGGACCTGGGTGTTTGATGAACAGAGTGTAGGTGAAAGAAAAATGTGGTATGCACGTGGAAGATGATCTGAAATGAGGTAGGAGAGGAAGTCAGGGACTGCATTAAAAACATTCACATAAAGATTATGAACTTGGGAACAGCCAAGAGCCTTTCAGAAGGCTAGGAAGAAAGACAATGAAACAAGGAATTAAAACTCCTTCATTGGAAATAACTTTAGTAAGCCTTTCAAGAATAGTGCAATGGAAGCTGCTGCTTAAAACATATAGCACATATTTATCACAGACATGGGAGAAAGTGTGTGGATGGTTGGTGGTGGTTAGTGTTAATTATTAATGGGACAAAATCTAGAATCACCCATGAGCCTCTGAGCATGCGTGTGTGTGTGTGTGTGTGTGTGTGTGTGTGTGTGTGTGTGTGTGCGCGCGCGAGCACGGGGGTTACATTAACTGATGTAGGAAGACCCATCTTAACTGTGAATGGGACTGTTCCCTAGGCACTAGTGAAGAAAGTGTGCTGAGCACTAGTGTGCATTCATTGCTCTTCATCCCTGAGTGTTGATGCAATAGGAAGAGCTCCTTTAAGCTCCTGTGCTATGGCCTCCGGCTGTGAAGGAGTATAACCTGGAACTGCAAGTCAAAATCAGCCCACCCTTCCTTACCCTTACGTTGCTTTTGTTTAGGTCATCTTGTCACAGCAACAGGAAAATAAAGTAGGGCAGTGACGCAATTGAAAATAGGCTCGCAGGGTATGATGCGTTAGATCAAAACAAGGTGGAAACACTATCCAATATTACATTCATTTACTAAAAATTAAATCGTAAGAGATTAGTGAGGAACAATAGGAACCAAATATGGTGTGCCTGGTGGTGCAACCTTCATACTGAAAGCTGTGAAAGCCTTTTTTAAATTGAGAAAAAGAGGATAACCAGGCACATAAAGTAACGAGTAAATTGCTAAAGAGCAGGTGGCTGGCCGTGGCTGTCCTGCCTTTCGATGCTAGAGCAGGTCGCAGCTAATGTTGATGACAAGCTGTTTTCTATGTACTGTGAGTCCAAAAGAGGAAGAGGCTGCTGTAAAGGATTTTGCAGTGATGGGGGAAGGATTTTTTTTTTTTTTAATGTTCAGATGTGCTATAGTGGATTTTGTGTTTGCCTTTTCTGAAAGATTTTAGCAGCTAGATAGAGCAAAGGTTGACAAAGTCTAAAACAGGAAACCACAGGCTGTCTTGGTGTTTTCTTGTTGGACTTATGTACTATAATTGCCCCTTTATTAGTCTTGTAGCAAGGTTGTAATAAAGTAGCATAAATGGGAAACTTAAATTACAGGAATATACTTGCTCACAGCCAGGAAGGCTGGAAGTCTAAGATCAAGGGACCAGCAGGGGTTTTCTCCTGTCTGAATGTCTTTCCAAGGTATCTGTGTCCTTATCTCTTGTTCTTATAAAAATATCAGTCAGATTGACTTAGTGACTGTCCAAATGGTCCCATTTTAATGAATTACCTTTTAAAGTCTCTATCTCTGAATATAGGCACATCCCAAGATACCAGGGGTTGGTTTCTATCAATGAACTTTATGGGAACACAATTCAGCCCATGATAGGCCCCAGCTAGGAACTCACACCAAGGCCAGGAGAGTGGCATCGAGGGACTGCCATTGCAAGACTGGCAGGGTTTCTCAAGGGTGACTCGAGACTATGAGGAGTAGCCAGGAGAGCAGCAGCACATGCTCAGGGAATTCTGGACACTTCACAACACTTTAAGTTTGCAACGCAGTTTCTCATTTTCTTGGGAAGGTACCTGGAAGGGAGAAGACATTCTTCATGAACACAGTGGGCATGAACTGAAGAATATTTTCAAAATCCTTTTGAGAAATGTGGGATTTCTTGACAACAAGCACTAAATAGTCTTAGAGAAACGTCTTGAAGAAAAAAAAATCATGATCTCACTGTTATGGTTTTGATATTTGTACCTTCCTCAAATTTTCCTGCTGAAATCCTTCCCCTAAAAATGGTGGGCATTAGGCAGGGAGCCTTTGGGGAATCCAATAGGTCATGAGAGAAGCCCACATATGGGGGTCAGAGGACATATTTCAGGTTAGGACATCTAACTTGTCCTATTTCTCAGCATACAGGTAGGGAGGTAGCAGTCTGAGCTGAGGGTAGACAAATAATTAAGATCTGGAGTGTTCCTCTAAGGAAGACATCTTTGGGCTAATATCTAAGGAGAACCTTGTAGTTCAAAGGCTCTTAGAAATCCCTAGTTACATGTCCCGGGCTAGGTCAAGTGACCTCACTTTTGTTCTGACCTTCTGGAAATTGTAAGTAGTGAAAGCTTTATGCCAGTTAATGACAACTTACGCAGAGCCTAGTAATTGTGCCACCACAGACACAGCTCTGATTTACTTACAGTCACCACCTTTTATCAACACTGATTTGCTGCTGTTTTTAATGCATAATAAGCTTAGCACTAAGGCCATGGTAATTCCTAGAGCAGGCTTAATAGGAAAAGAATCATTTCCTAAATAAAGTGCTCATAAACGATTTGCATGTTCAACTGTAGGGGGAGTGAATATTCATAGTAGGAAAATTCCACTGAATAAAGTGAATCTAATGGTTACTAGGGATTTGAAAACTTAGAAAGAGCTTATAAATATCAGTATATTACCAAGATTGCAAATTACTCTGTTATTAAATCATAAAAGTCTCAACTTTTACCACAATAAGGTTCTGAATGCTCAATATTCTCCTGCCATTTAACTAGAACACAATTTTTCCTAGATACAAATGGATGTATTAATTTCCATAAAACTGTTATCTTTTTACAGTATATTTAGTTCAGATCCAGTTTCTATTTCCACTAAAGTAATGGTCTGTGATACATAGAGTCTATTTTATATGACTAATTAGAATAGTGTATGGGAAAAAATAGGTTTGCAGGTAATATTGAAATTAAATATGTTAATCTGTACCTCAGTGTGCACGTTTTATATGAGCTTTAATTTGCCAAATAAATTATAGTTCTATGCTTATAAGGTGCCCTTGGAAGAGTGTCCTATTTTTGACTACTAATATCATGTGGGAAACAAATATACAAAGCCTTTAGCTATAGGCTACACTTGCATAAATTAAGGCATGAGCACTTGCTTGGGAAGTCGAACCATAGCATCTCAGCTTTCTTAAACACTCTGAATTGTTAACGTGATTTTTTTTAACTATGGTTACTAATATTAAGATAATAAATAATATTTAGTTTCAATATTGCACCCTCAGTCAGGGCGTAAATTCATTTTGAATGCTGTGTTGAATTAATGTACAATAAACAAACTGCAGTTTGCTATCAGGAATTCTCGATGAAATGCAGGAAGTGGGTTCTTTGCTTATGCATTAGCACCAGCACTCTTGCTCTGTTTAATTTTAGCTATTTACAGAATTGCTCTACTGACAGTCCTCTTTATTTTAATGTGATAGTTTTAAGGTTAACCATAAATGGTACGGCATAGTATTTGAAGTAGGTTATAGTGCTGATGTAAGAATATAGGACCCTTTCCACCATTAGCCACCTAAAGTCAGGACACTCAGCTGCCTACTTGGGCAAATTGTGGGTCAGGGGCCTGCCAAGCCATTGGTGTGGTCCAAAAGCTGTCGAGAGCCTCAGAAGGGAGTAGAACACAAAGGAATTGCCAAAGAAAGCAGTGTTGCTGTTGGAAACAGAATCTCACCTCAGCGACAGCAGTTGCCACCCATGTCTGAGACAAGTGACAAGTATGTTTAAAATGTTTCATATTGTTGCCTAATTGGTTAGTTTCTTTTTATATCTATTAAAATTAAAACCTTTAGAATTTTGGACCCAAAAGCAGAAAGAATATGCTGAACTCTGCAGAGTACCCAGGCTTGCAACTAAAGAGAAGACTAAACTAAAGTCCAGCGTGGCAAAGTGTAAGACTGATCTGTATTAGTCAGTCTGTGCTGCAATAACCAAGAGATGGAGACTGGTGGTCTTAATGAGAGGAACTTCTCACAGTTTGGGGGACTAACGGGTTGACTTCAGGGTGCTAGCATGGTTGGGCTCTGATGAGGACCCCCTGTTTCCTAGTGGCTGCTTCTTTCCTTTGTCCTCACAGGGCAGTGAGAGAGAGAGCAAGTCCTCCCTCTCCTTTCTGATAAGAACACAGCTCCCGTTGACTCAGAATTCCATCCTCTGCCTTCATCTAACTCAAGTACTTCTTCTGTAAAGGCCCAATCTGTAAGCAGAGTCACACTGAGTGTTAGAGTCAATATAGATATTTGCAAGGGAGGTGTAATTCACTATGTAGTGTTTACTAAGTTATTTAACATGACTTTATTTTGTTTTTAAAAGATTTATTTTGGTACGTGTATCCACCAAGTGTACGTGTGTGTCTGTGTGGAGAGGTATGTGTGTGTGAGTGAGGGTTCCCATGGATCCTCTGTAGCTGAAGTTGTATGTATGTGCTTTCGAGTCAGCCAGTGTGGGTGCTTCCAAGTAAACTTGGGTCTTCTGCAAGAACAGCAAATGCTCTTAACTGGTGAGTGCTTAAGATAATTGAAAAACAAAGTACCATAATGATTTTTGTAGCCAAAGACCCTTCTGGCAGTTTGGGAGAATCTGTGGACTCTCCCACAATTAAGTTTTAAGTGCGTAAAGTATTACATAAGATTATAAAGGAAACCAATTATATGGAAACAATTAGTAAAAGTATTTAAATGTTGTGATATGGAGATAGGAGTCCATTATGAACCCACTGAATAAAACCTCCTAGCAGTGAGTCTAATAACGATCAGTTTGGGGCAGTGATGAAAAATGATATTAAAATAGATATGGTTACTAATATAGTTTAAAAATTCCAGTGATTTCTACTGCTGACAAGGTCATAGCTAACACTGATGTTATTATGATTAAGTTCCAGCATTTATAGTGGAAAGAAATGCAAAATACATTTAAAGACTTTTTTTAAATTCTATGCATGTTAAGAAGGTCACTTTTTAATATTCTTTTTATTTATTCTTTGAGAATTTCATATACATACACAGTGTATTTTTATTTTATCCACATCTTAAAGTCTGGTTTAAGTATATAGAATGCCTGTGATCCTAAAACTATGTCAGCTATTATTAAACTTAATAACAGAGAACTTTTCACTATTTTTATTATAGAAGAATTTAGTTTCAAATAATATTTTAAAAATTGTGGGTTTCAGCTGAGGATGAATGGACTACTAATTAGTGTTAGAGAGATTTAAAGTGGGAGAATTATTTTAACAAGTACTCCTACTTAGGAAGGCATTATTACAAGAGAGCCCATCTTTAAACCATTCACTAAATTCAGACATACTTCCTTTTTTCAACTGACTGATTTAGGAAAACTATATATTTTGTGAGCTTTACTAAAATTCCCATCAAGAAAAAATAAATCTGGGTTCACTCCATGTGAAATAGTGCGTATATGATTTTTCTCTCTGTAATTCCTAAGTTTGGTCCTTTCAAGTAAGGAAGACATATAACCAAAATGCAAAACTATTTTCTGTACTGGAGATAAAATGCTCCTTCTTAAATAGGCCGCCCTGAAATGGAGACAGGCTCTTTGGGCATCGTGGTCGGAATGCTGAGGAGGACTACTTCAGTAAAGCGGCCAACTGCCTTTGGCTACAAGAAAACCCAACCACTTCTGCAGGGCATGTGATTGTTGGCTAAATCTGTCCAGAAATACCTTAACCCTAGAGGCATATTTAGTAAAGTGTGGGGATGATGAAATACATCTCCAGGAAGTTTCAGGAAGTGCCACCAGGCCCATTCAGCCTGAATCTGAGGACCAGGCCTTTTCAGTGAAATGAACTCTTGGCGTGTGTTACTTCTTGTATGGTGTTCCTGGTCCTGGTATCTACAAAATAGTTGATTTCCAAACCATTTGTGTTTATCATGTTTAGGTATTACATCACCAAATAGAAGAACCTATAATCACAATACAAATAAATACAACATTTTTATGGCACTCAAAACTGCTTTAAAGGATGTATCTTACTGATGTACACTGACTAGGTGATAAAACAGCTTCCCATAGTTTTAGTGGTTTTACCAAGGCCACAGAAGTCAGATGTTGTAACATTAGGGCTAGAATATGATTCATTTTTCTCCAAATCTGGTGTTCTTTTTTACTGGAGTCTGTGGTGATATTTTAATTGTACTGAAATGTGATTTTATTTGTATATTAATGAATAAAGTTGCCTGGGGGTCAGAGCTAATAACAAGCCATAGCAGAAACTGGGCGGTGGTGGTGCACGCCTTTAATCCCAGCTCTTGGGAGGCGGAGCTAGGCAGATCTCTGTGTGTTCAAGGATGTAGCCAGCATGGAGACACACGCCTTTAATCTCAATACCAACCATAGAAGACCTCGAGGTCTATACAGACAGGCAGTGACGAGGAGGTCATGTGGTTGGGTTTACAACCAATGAGAAGGCAGAATAGAAAGTCTATAAAAAAGACAGTCAGAAAGTAGGTCTTTTGCTGAAGAGGACAACAGCAGCCGTGAAGGGTAAGGTTTTTAGCTCTGACCTCTTGGGCTTTCATCTCTGCACTGGCTCTGTGTTTCTTATTTAATAAGACCGTTCATCTACAGGAGTCTGTGGTTTAGAAAGTGAATTTTATTTCTATTTGTGTGTATGGGTCTGTGTGAGTGTATACCATACTTGCATGTATGGGTACCTGTAACAGCAAGAAGAGATTGTTAGGAGCCCTAGAACAGATGGTCATCAACCATCGGATATGGGTGCTGGAAATGAGCTCCAGGCCTCTTAGCTTCTGAGCCAGCTTTCCAGCTAAGTCTCCGGCTTTTGAAAAGAAGAAGATAATACCTCACAAGAAATCACATTTCAAGAAATAGTCAATGAATACACTAATTGTTTAATCAGTATGTGTTCCTCAAAGATCTCTAGCATGACTAGTAAAATCCTATGCATCTGTATTATGTCATGGTTTCTGCCTATGAGAAGCTGAAAGTCCAGTGGTGCAGATGTGAGTCGAGTAATTATAGGTGGGGGTGATGATGTCAAGGTGCCAGGTAGGAGGGCCTATTTCTTTTTCTACTGTTTGTTTAATACCTGCGCGTACTGATAATGACCTTTACATTGCTTATGTGCAGAGCTTTGTCATGTCAAATGGAGACTTTGGTGTCTTTCTGTTTGGGTTTGAGTCCTTTATCCTATTTGAGCTAGACCTCTCTGGCCTTCAGTCTCTTTCTCTGTAAACTATAATAACAACAGAGCTACCTCAAAAGCTGTGCTGGAGACATAGTGAGACTGTCTACCTAAAATGCTTAGACAAGCACCCTATAGGGAGCACTTTATACGTGGAAGCTATTACAATTGTTAGTCATTTCTTAGTGGATGAGACATGTCCCCTAGAACTTACTCTTTGTCTTGTATTAATGTCCTCAATTAATGCGTAACCATCCACATGTCATCATGTCCCTGCCCAGGCCCCAATGTTTCAACTTCAGAGTGAAGTGTTTTCTATCACTATGATCTGGTCCATTTCTTAAACCCGGCCTAATATTTCAGTCAAGAATGAGTTTTTCACCTTTAGTCTTACAGGAAGCAGAGATAGGTCTCAGATCTTTGTTGAAATTCTGCAATATGCAATTTAAAGTTAGATTGACCTTCAAGCTGACACAGTAAAATAAACAGTTTTATAAATGAAAATGGCTAATCTGGAATTGATCATAGCTAAGAACTTCATTTCTTATTCATTCTCTTCATACAAGGTTGATATCATGCAAGTGAACACTAATAATGGGCTTCATTGTGGGGCTCACTGAAGATACAGTTAGAGGAAATTAAGGGCACCAAGAATGGGCAGGAACCAGAGACTGTCATATACTTCCTTATTTCAGACAGACATTACATTTAAAGGTAGGTATGTCTAATTAAAAGTAGTTGCTATATCAAATTTTACTATTGGAGTCTTTGTTTTAACTATTCTGGTTCTGAAGAAGTCAGGTTACTTAGAAAGAAAGTATATGGGAGAGCCCCCATATACACAGACTTGAGGAAAACTGTACAGCTCTGTGGCTTCAAACGTATCTCTTAAAAGCATTCTGCAACAACTTTAATTTTTTTTTTCAGGGGCAGGGTGAGAATACTAATTAAAAGCACTTTACCCAAGAAAATACCATGATAGGAAATAAAATTTTGAACTAGTATAAGATGCAAACAAGTCAGAGCTTCTGAGCAGGTCCTGTTCCAGAGACTTTGCAGACTTGAGGAGCCTGGAGACTGTGGGAGAGCTCATGAGCAGGCTGGGCAATTGACCTTTGTTCTGGTTCTGCAGTTCTGAGGTCAAGGAAAATGGTGGATCAGCAAGGACGGGCTGAGGGTGGTAAATAAGGCCTAGGCCCACGCCTGAGTGGACTGTACTGAACTGTGTAGTCCTTTGCATATGGCCCGACAGCGAGATGGATGGCCTGGAAGGAGTAGTCCTCAGAGCAACCTCCAGGCGGGTAGATCTTTATGCAAGCATGTATGCATGCTGCCAGCGCCCCCCCTCCCCGCCCCCCAAATACATTCCTACACGTGCGAGCACATGTACGTACATACAGACACTTAAAAGCCAAGCTTTTTGGGGATTGGGCATGAGAACCTCGTCTAAGCCTAATGAGACCCTTTCTGGTTCGTAGTTACTACCTTTAACTGGCTGGGGAAGCACTGCTTATGTATTTATAGTAATTTCCTTCTCTGTAACTGGAAAACAAATCGTGGTTGACTTCAGTAACATCACATCTACAATTTCTAACAAGGTGAAATTATGGACTTCCTCAGTGTGATAGTGTTATGGACGACATGTAACTGGTACTTAATGGAAGTGTTTTTTTTTCGGCTCTGGGGACTGAAATCAGGGGCCGTATCACCAGCTAGGCATTGTACTATATCTTCAACTCTTTTTTTTTTAATTTACCTTTTCCCCACTTTTTATTTTGAATCAGTATCTTCCTAAGTTGCCTTGAAGTCATTTTATAAGGCAATGACTTGTTCATTGGCTGGTCTTGAACTTGTGATCTTCCTACCTCAGCTCTCTAAGGAGCTGGAATGACAGGCCTGTGCCACCAAGCCCGTGTTTGAAAATAAAAGTGTTCAATTGACTGACAGAGTTAAGGTGAAATGAATTGCCTTCAAGTCATTTAAACCTAGCAATTAAATCTAAGAGTGCACCTAAATTCAGTAAACCCCAAATTCACAACAGTGAAGAAAACAAAGGGCCTAGAATTGGTGTGTAGCAGAGACAGGCCTCAATTAATATCTAAAAATTCTATTTTCTTTCATGTACTCTCTGTATTTCTGGAACACTGGGTCTGTGTGGTCTTATTTTTCTTTTACTTTTTGTGTCAACTTTCCCAAAGCAATACAACCAGAATACCATCACTGATTTAAGCCTCTCTGGAGACACCCGGCCATTGATTGTCTCTTCCCTTCGACTCTCCTCCACAGAAACTCGGTGTCCAGATGTTTCAGAATCCAGATGGCCCATGAATCTTCTATTACCCAGAAAGGAGGGAGATGTGCACAAAAGTGGAACGTTTAAAAGGAAAAACACCATTTAGCACCGGCATGGAATGGCAGCACACAGGGCTCAAGGAAGAGCTTCCTGTGCTGAAGCAGCAACTTAAAGCCGCGCAGGCGGCTCCATCAGCAAAGCTGGCTTCAGCCTGACTTCCCCCATCACCAGGAAGAGGGCTGCAGAGGTCCACGCCTTTAAAGGGCAGACAGCATGGAAGAATGCTCATGTACAATTTAAAGTAGCAGCTAAAATTGGAATGGTCACAAGAAAGCCTGCTTCTTTGCAATTAAATTGACAAGCTGTCTGTGATTACCCTGGGGAACTTGGCAGCTGAGTGATAAAAAGACTGCAAGTGTTGAAAGGTCTAGCACAGCTTCCTAGGTGGACAAAGACCACATCTGCTTAATATACTGATTGGGAGAGTTGTGGAATGCACTTGGCTGAATTAGCCCAGGAGAGACACTAATGATACCTTTTCCCCTCTAAGACCCTCTGCTTAGAACCCATTTTGGAAATTTCCCACAAGTATTTGGAAGCATGCATTAAAAAAAAAATTGTTGCCCAGTACTACAATACTGATTTTATTTAGTCTGAGCCAACCATCCCAGATGACCAGAATTGAACCAAAACCTTCTATCAAGTTATGTGAAAGTTGTATATACTTGATACAAAAACTGGATACTGGAGAGACACTGTCTGGTAACAATCAGCAACTGGAGATCGTGGGGAAAAAAGGTGGCTTAACACAGCTATTTATTTAGGCGAGAATTATACGAGATTTCCATTGTTAGGTCTTTTTAATTTCAGTGTACCACCTTTTATAAGGGAAAGGACACACATTGATAAGACCTTACATTCACTAAAGGGGTGGTGGCTATGTCCATTTGACTGTGCACTCTCTCCAAGGACTGAGGATTGTTTAATTTAGCAATCCTGGAAAATGGCTTGTGACTACTTCTAAAGCAGCACTACCCTGAGCAAGATTTCTGAAGCAGACGAGTACTTTTGATGACCTCAGCTTTCATTTCAAAACTAGAGAGATTTCCAATTACCTGGCAGTGTTGATTGGTCTTTGAGACTATGTGGTACTTCAACAAAATTATTCAGTGTTCAAGGCCACTTAGATGCTCAATGCTTGTCAACACTGGATAAAGATTCTTTAATATTTCCTTTGAATGAATTAATAAATACCTTTAAAATGTAACACATTGCATTTTATAAAATGATTTTTTCCTCCAACATGATCCTTTTTTCCTTCCCCATAACAGCTTTGTGGAGTAGATTTTTGTCCCCACTTTAAAGATGAAGGAAGAGATGCTCAGAAAGGTTAAGTGAGTGACTTGCCTAAGGTCACATAGTAATTGGCAGAGCTGAGAGTCTTTGCACTACAATCAAAGAGAGTCTGAGAGCTGGGCCTAATGTGGAGCATAGTGTGAGATGTTTAAAAAAAGTCCTTCATTTGCAAAGCCTAAGTCAACACATTTGTGTAAATTGAACATTCAAACTTCCCTTTTGGGATAACTGGATGAGATGATACACGTCTGCTGATGCCTTCAGCCAGACTCCTAAGAATCTGAATCTAATTATTGAGGAAAAAAATACTTGTAGTCTTGCCTCCCATCACGTTGAAGGTTGTACACTTATGTACTCATTACTTGAATTTTCTAAGAAAATGTGCATCTGGTAGGAGGCTGCTGTAATATTGCTGTTCCCAAATGCCCCCACTGCTACAGCTAGTTCAATGCCTTGTACAAAAGTGGAGCTGAATGTTTTTTGACGCTAATTATGATTTCTGACAGATAGTAACCAAATTGTGCTCAAAAATGATAGTTTGAGATCATCCAAGTCTCGATAATCCATCGCAATAGGGACTAGAAATAGCATGGGTAATTGAAACTGAGAGACAAGTACATACCTCATTTTACAAATAACTCCAGTGTCTTCCCTCAGCAAACCCTTAACTCCAGCTAATGACATAATTAAGGTGCCTAGTTTGAGGTTTGATCTTTCTCTCCTGCTCTGGTTGAGATATTGCTGGATGGAAAAATGGCTTTAAAATAAGTAAAGAATGAATAAAACCAAGAGCCAACTGGAGTAAAACCTGTCTTCTTTTGAAAATTTATAGACGTGTGGAACTTGGTAAATAGTTTTCTTTTAAGTAGGATGTTTTTTTTTTTTTATCAAAATTCAATATTTATTTAAAAAGTACATTAACTAATGCTTCATAAAATTATAAGCTACAAAATGAGTATTATGAAAGGAATTATGACCCTAATACACATTTAAATCTAGATTACTGTTCTTTGGTCCCCAAGCACACTGCCATTTTAAAATAATACCTTAGAAGCACCGACTTTTTTCTAGACAGTGAATGTAGATAGTAGGCTAAGAATATTCAGTAAGCAATGTGCAGTGATGGTGTTGTACAGACTTTGTGGTTACATTTGAGAATACACATGGCTAATAATTGGTATACTTAGCACAGGATGATCAGAACAGTAAATAAGCATCAATATCAATTTAAAGCCAAATAAAAATTCATTCAACTCTAACAAGAAAGTCTGCTTTCCCTGTGAAGACTGAGACTGGACATTACCTTCTGTGAAACCCCTGAACTGTACATAGTACACTATGGAGCAGTTTTACATTTCTTTTTTTTTTTTTATAATTTATTTTATTTTATTTTACAACATAATTCAACTTTACATATCAGTCATAGGTTCCCCCGTTCTCCCTCCTCCCGCCTCGTCCTCCTCCCCCCCTCCCACCCCGTCCCCCTGCCCACCCCCATATAAAACCCCACACATTAATAGTGGGAGACTTCAACTTAAGTAGGATGTTTTAAAAAGAATTTTATTTATGTGTGTATGTGTTCCAAAGTGTTTACCATATTGTGCAGTGCCCATGGGGGCCAGCAGAGGGCATCTGATCTCTTGGTTCTGGAGTTACAAGCTATAGGCCATATGGGTGCTGGGAACTGAACCTAGGTCCTCTGGACTCAATGCCTTTAACCTCTGAGCTATTTCTCTGGCCTCACAGTAAGTGATTTTTAATGAGACAAATACATGGCAGTAAAAATATATTTTTACCTCGATCTTCTCTTGTTGGGCATAGCAGCATCCTGGGATTAGCCAGTTTCATTCCTACCTCATATTTTAAAGTGCTGTCTGCTTGTCTTGGTTTCTTTTTCTGTTTCTGTGATAAAAATACTCCAACAAAAATAGCTTAATAAAGAAAGGGTTTACTTTAGCTCACAGATCAAGATATCAAGGCAGCAGGAGCTTGAAGTAGCTGGTCATATCTTAATCTGCATTGAGGAGTAGAGAGCATGCGTGGTGGTTCTCAGTGTACCCTCTCTATTTTAGGTGGTCTAGGATCCCCTTTCCAGTGTACCCATACTTAAGGTGGGTCCTTTCATGTCAATTAACTAATCAAGACAATCTACCACAGACCTGTCCAGAGAGAGACTTTCCCGACCCAGACATTCCCTCATAGGTATGCCCAGAAATCTATCTTCCAGTTGATTCTAGATCCTGGCAAGTGGGCAATTCACACACGTTAGCTCTGCTCATTTATACAAGCCAACCCATCAAGTCTCACATCAAGGACAGACACAAACTTCTTTAGACAAGTAACATTGTCATATGAGAGTAAGATCCTAAAGGAGGATTGGGTGTGCTTGGGTGCTCTGATCACACCACAAAACAACACATGATTCTGATTCTTAAAACAATAATGTCAGATTACTAAGGGAGTACCAGAACAGTTTCTTCATCTAGAGAAACAAGGAGAAATTGCTGATAATCTTGCAAACAAAAATACTCATCAATGTTTCATATAAAACATAGGTGTGCATTTAGTTACTGTACTATTGAGTCTCTTGACAAGCTGTTGGACATATACAGGCCACTTGATATTACCTCTTTACCCAAGGAAAAGATGTTGAGACATGGAGAAGGGAAAATCATTTGGCATTTTCATTTTGCAACAGTGCTAAACTGGATTCAAGGTGAGGCCATTCTCCTTCTTGGCTTGTGTGACAGAAACACTTGAGCGAGTTGAACCAGTCATCACTGGTTCTTTATTGACTCTCATTTCCTCATTAGGAAAACATGGATTTATGTAGGACAGATAAGCACCCAGTTCAAGATCCTCAGCCTTCAGGGTCTTTACTGGCTAAGGTCATATGATACAATTTTGCCCATGATTTGTATGCAAATCTGTTGATCAAAGCCCTGCACAAAGCAACGTGTTCCTATCAACAGAGACAAACTGATCACACACACACACACACACACACACACACACACACACACACACACTCATGCCTTTGCTGCTTCTGCTAAGGATACAGAAATAAAACACATGTAGGTAAAGCAGCCATCCTGTGACCACAGGGTAAAAATCCCCACATCAAGGATGACAGACGGGGATGGAAGAGGAACATGAATCACTGAGGGAACTGTGGGGTCCCTGACATTTGTTGTGTCATTTCTGTCTCCAAGAGACAGACAGTTCCAGTGAGGTTTCTTGACATAAGTGCAAGTAATAGGACCCGACACACAAGGTGTTGAGAGCACTGTCTTGAAAATACGGTTACCTGGAATTCTTCTCTGGCAGTCATTCTTCCATCCTTTTTTGCTTCCTTTGAAGCTGTGATACACTTTAGCCTTAATTTCTTGCACCTACTGGTCTTGTGTTTGTTTGTCAATCCCTTTGGGCCACAGTGATGTCTTTAGAGCTATATAGGGATTTCCAGAGCATCTATCAGTTCCCAATTTCCAGACAATTTATAGGCACATATAAATATGCCACCATTTACTTGATGATTCCAGAAGCCATCATAAAACTTATTTGACATCCAGTATGAAAAATGTACATGTTCAGTATACATGTGTACATATGAAAACAAATTACCAGTGTAGACTGCTGGTTTAAATGAGAAACATGCCCCACAGGCTCATGCATTTGAACCCTTGGTCCTCTGTTGATGGTACTGTTAGGGGCGTCATGGAGCGTTTAGGAAGTGGAGTTCATAGCCTCATCCCACTTCCAGTCCATTCTCTCTGCTTCATGCTTGTGGTTGAAGATGCGATCTCTCCGCCTCCTCCTTTCACTGCCTGCTTCTAAGACTCCCTTGCCATTGTGAACTGCCCCTTTGGAACTGGAAACCAAGCTAAACTGCCTTAAGTCACTTTGGTCTTGGTGGTTTATCAACAGATAGCCACCGATATAGATGGCAATAGAACCAATCAAGGTGTGCCAAGGATGCTTGTAAGACAAGATCTGCAAGAGGGCCTTGTGTGGCACAATCTAGATTTAAACCTGCAGTTGCCATTAGCTGGCTGGTATTATAAATGAGTCAGTCTTCTGATATCTGGATGTGGGGAATTACAGTGCAGGCCCACGGGGATGGATAACACATCATAAAAAGGGAGGTCATGAATTAAGCTACCATAAACTTTTCACCATTTTTTTCTTCTTATGAAAACATCTAGACTTTTGAGGCTAAGCACTAACAGCACTGAATGTTCTACGTAGAATCTTCTGTGGTCAGGTGGGAGACTCAGGTGGCTGAGAGTCTTAGCAAGGCAAGGGCCATTCACCTGATTCCCCAGCGTCCGTCACATTGCGGATGCTCAATCCACAGGGATTGAATTGAATATGGGGAGAAGAAAAAAAGTAGGGACAAGGAATTCAGGCTTCAGGCCTTCCATTCTGCTCCCCTCGGCCTTTCCAGGAGAGAGAAGTGCAGCCACAGTAAGCAGAATAGGGCAGATACCAGGGTTCTGTTCTCAGAGGCGTGTGCAAAATCCTGGAAAACTCTAAACAAACCAAGAATGAGAAATAATTCATGCATCAGCTTGAGTAGCATTGAGACTGTGAAATTATCACAAGAAAGAATTAGCAACCAGTGGGAGATAGTCACTAATTGTTAAAAATGTTTATGTATCCATAAATTATGCTTAAAATGGCTTATGGGTACCCTACTTAAATGTTGCCCCCTTTTAGTTTATATGCTAATTTCTTAATCATTCTTGAACATTTTAGTAAAATTTTCCATCTCTGTAAGAAATGTTTAATTGAATGGGAAAACATATGACGATTATAGGTAATTATTACCAAAGGAAATTCACTATCTGGGCCATGGCCCACAATGCAGTATCATTATTCATCCGAGATGAATTATTTTCTAGGAAGTAACTCTCCACTGTGTGAAGATTCCATTTATGAGCAGATAGTAAGCATAAGAGAGTGTGTCTCTCTTGTCCAGGTTACCAATGATGTGTGCTTACTGCTCTGTGAAAGGAGGTCAGCATGGAACTGGATCCTTTATCAGCCTTTGAAGTTAGTAAGGAATAGACACACATGTGTAGGCACAACCAACTTAGAGTCCAGGCTTTGCAAGGTGAAGGACACAGTGACTCAGAACATGGTCTTTTGGAAACACTGGAACAAAATTTACCCACTCAAAAGATTAGGCCTTTGTCTGAGCTGTCCAGTTTCATTAAAAAAAAAAAAAAACAAAAACAAAACAAGACAGAGAGGGGGAAATCTCCAAAGGGTTGGTAATAAAACCCCACCTAATATTCCATCATTTCAATGGTGATCAGGAAAAATAACAATAACATATGAGTTTCAACTGACTTTGAAGACTTGACCAATTGAGGATTTATTTTCCTTACATTGGAGTGCCCAGGCATTTCTACAACATGGGTATTTCAAAGAAACAATGAGCAAGATTAATTTCTTACATGAAAATTAACAAACTGGAACACTGGAAAACACCTTCTTGCCTTATACTTCAGAGGGACTTGAGATAGGAGGCAGTCATCAAACCACGCTGGAGGTCCCAACCCCACCTACCTGAACAACAAATCCTTACCAGGAAGGTGGCATGCATCATGGGTGTGCCCCAGCCTGAGAATCGGAAAGCTTCAAATGTCTCTGCCTGTGTCTGTGCTGCTGGGATTCTGCCTGCCCAAGATCTGACTGGATGCAGGACGCTGCATCCCGTAGTAGGTGAAGCAGCCTTGGTGTGGCCAGACCCTGGCCTGCTCTTAGCGCAGCTTAGATTCTACCTTTACATGGCCATGCCCTCCAGTAGTTCACCCCCTGGAGGATGCATATTAGATTTTCTTCCTCTGACAGAGCACAAAGGCTCTCTCATAGGCCATCTGTACACTTCTGTTCATCACCCCATCAACATTTGGACATGGCCTTTTCCCATGGTCGCTTCCTTGATGTGATTTTGGATCCTGTCTGAGATGTCTTAGGAGCCACTACTTTTTCTCCACCATCTTCATTTTACCGCATTGTTTTTCTACAGAGTTTCTGCTCTTCTCGGCTTGCCTATGATCCTTGGGCTCCTGAATCTCTAAACTGGTTTTAGTACCTGCATTCATCATCCTTCTCATATCACACTAATTTTCTTGAAATGCTGTTGCTGACTCCCTTTTCAGTGCCTCCCAAGAGGTTGGAGGTGGAGGGAGATCACTGGCCTACAAGCAGGGCGATCTGGAGGGTGGTGTTAGCCCCAAGCCAGACAGGGCTCACTTAACTTTGCTAATTCTCTGTTTACTCTGAGGTTCCTTCTGGCTCAGAATTTCAGGATTCTAGAGTTTCTCTGTACTTATAGAGAGGGATTAGGAAAATTTACAGTGTGATTATTGCACCAGGAAAAAGCCAACCCTAACAAATGAGCCAGTCAATTAACAACAAGAAGAAACAGGTTTATTTGATGGCAGGCAACAAAAAATACAAGATTTGGGCTCAGAGAGGCACAGTGGCCCTTCTGACCCAGGAGCAAGCCCGTGGTTTATTGGATTGGTTAAAGCTGGTCCGTCTGGTTAAATAGATTCATTTGCACTTTGACAGGAGTCTTCATTGCTTTCTCAGCGCAGTACTGGGTTTTAAAGATCTGTTTCTCAGATGTCTAGAATGTTTCCATTCCATCATAATGGAAAATAATCGTGACCTTTCTTTTAAACAAAAATCACCGCGGTGCAGATACAGGAAGCGAACAAAAATAACACACTGTTTTGCATGGCTGATGTGTTGCATTTGAGGCATAAAACACTGCCCACTATAAACACACGAAAGCCGAGTCAGTTCTGTTAGGCCGCGGCTATGATCGATTGCAAGCTAGGGGTTGTAAAGCAAGTACCATTCTGGAACCATGGTTTATCAACAGTTTTATTTTCCCAAGACAACTTTCTCCTAGCAAGCTGGGAAAGTGCACCGCTCAACTGGAGGAGGACGGCATGATTTCTTTCAAAGCATTGGCTCTCACAAAAGTTACTTTCATAGACTCCTACACAAAATGTATTTGGGCCTGGCAGAAACATATGCTCATCCCAACCTGCAAAATGCTATTTTGATTAAAGGGGGGAAAAGAGCTCACAAACATTCTGAACTGTCTAGCTTACCTTGGTGGGTGGCTTTACTGAAGAAGGGGATTTGTGGGGTGGGAAGCCAATTTTGCCTCCTAGTCTTTCCTAAATGGGCTATTAAAAGTGTTTAATAACCTCATCTTTTCAAGGCCCATTGTTTTTGCAGTGATGTAGAGAAAGGAGGGCTTCAGAAGGGCCATTCCCCACCTCCCGGAGAGGAGGTTTGCCTCTTGGGCCTCTTAGCGACCTCTCCCTCTTCTGTCCTGAAAACAAATGCCCAATTTATCCAGAATCCGGACCCCAAGCAGACAC